>VOQJ01038629.1:0-18169 GCA_015052665.1 Apistogramma diplotaenia | reverse complement strand
TGACTGACAACCGCATGAAGAACAACTTGGACTCAAACCTGCTGCTGACCTTCTACCGCTCATCCATCGAGAGCCTGCTGGCCTACTGTATCACAGTATGGTACGGCAGATGCACTCAGGCAGACAGAGAGAGAGAGGCTTCAGAGGGTAGTCAAGACAGCACAATGCATCGTTGGCTGCCCTCTCCCATCCCTGACGGACATCTACACCTCCCGCTCCCTCAGCAGAGCCAAGAACATCATCAAGGAGAGCTCATACCCTGGATTTGACCTGTTTGACCTGCTCCTCTCTGGCAGGCCAGAACAAACAGACTCAAGAACAGTTTCTTTCCCATGGCAATAACCACCCTGAACTCTCACACACACTAACTGCAGCATTATCTACACCGAACAATATCTACCACTTCTGTAACGTGCAATATCTGAATATCAATCCATATGTATATACTCATATTGCCACCACTATTTTAAATGTACATATCTTGTAACCTTATATTTTACTCTGTATTTTAGTCTATGCACCGAATGGGAGTGGCCCTCCGATTTCATTGTACAGCTGTATAAAGACAATAAACACTAATCTTCTATTCTATTCTGTTTAAATCCACCCAGAGCTAGTGACCTAAGGATCCTCTGCAGTCTTCCACTCTTCAATTCAACTGAATATAATCTAATTTATATAAATAAGGTCATTTACTCAAACAACACCTCAGTCGTTGATACTGTCTTTGAACAATGCAGCTTTAGTTTCCTTAAATTGCAGCGGTCAGCGAGGGCATAAAATCTGCAATTTTGACTACAAGATAGAGGCAAATTTACCAAGATTATTATGTGACAACCATACATCCATCCTCTACCGCTTATCCCGTTCGGAGTTGCTGGAGCCTATCTCAGCTGACATAGGGCGAGAGGCGGGGTACACCCAGGACAGGTCACAAGTCTGTTGCAGTGCCAACATAGAGAGACAGACAACCATTTACACTCACACCTATGGGCAATTTAGAGTGACCAATTAACCTAACCCCAGTAAATGCATGTCTTTGGACTGTGTGAGGAAACCGACGCAGACAAAGGGAGAGCATGCAAACTCCACACAGGGGGAGGCCTGGGCGGAATAGAACCCACATCCTCCAGATGTCATTCTCTGTGAGGCAGCAGTGCTAGCCACCACGCCGCTATGGGCCAACCAATATAGTTAATAAGTGTGTGGTCAGTTAACTACAAGTTAAACATACATGAATTATTGTTGCAATAGTGTCCTAATGATCCCTGTGATTATCGCTAGAGTGCTCCACTCTACCAAATGAGCAAATGAAAGGAGACAGCCTACTTCAACAAGATACTTATCAGACCATAACACAACATAAGACAAAAGTCCTTTCTGAAAAACAGACTTCCCTCAAGCTGGATTTGAACCAGCGGCTAAGGATTACCACGGACACTACATCAAACCAATTCACCACCTAAGGGTTTGATGGCTTATCCTATCTACAGTCCTCTGCTCTACCAGCTGAGCTATCAAAGGAGACATGCACCCAACCTGCATGAGTGATGACATCCAGCTTCTGTTGATTTTCTGCTGACTTTGAAATTTACAAATTTATTTTGAATGATTGTTGCAATAGTGTCCTAAGGATCCCTGTGATTATCGCTAGAGTGCTCCACTATACCAACTGAGCAACTGAAAGGAGACAGCCTACTTCAACAAGATTCTTATCAGACCATAACACAACATAATAGAAAAGTCCTTTCTGAAAAACAGACTTCCTTCAAGCTGGATTTGAACCAGCAGCTAAGGATTGCCACGGACACTACATCAAACCAATTCACCAACTATGGTTGTGATGTATTGACCAATCTTCAGTCCCACGCTCTACCAACTGAGCTATTGAAGAAAAGCATACACAAGTGCCTCTTTAGGTCGACCCACTTTACATACAAAACACTGACCATTAAAACATGCTCTTAAAAAGAATTCAACTACATTTTTCATCTTTTTATTACAACTTCAGAACATTACATATTAATTATTTATTTGCTGAAACTACACTCAAATAAGTTATGGATTGGTTTAGTAGTACAAAATATTACTAGTACTTCCCATATTTAGAAATGTTCAGCCTTGAATAAATATACTGAACACCATTAAAAGCCTCTTCTTTGAGCCAGAAATAAACCAGCAGCAGAAAAGTGAAGGTTCTTGGCATAGCATAGGATAGCAAAGGAACAGTTGTCATCTACGTGCTAATATCACTGAAAGTTCAAAAATTAAAATTAATTTCTGACATTACTGCATTTAAGAATACAGAAATTATAAAAATACAATTTAGTAAAATATGTTTTGTCATCTAAAACTTCGATCAAAATGAGTATTGAAACATATGACTGTTTAGCACCGTATATGATCTTTACTATATATATATCAAACAGAATCAAGTCAAGAAATTAAAAGCCTTCCCTCCGAGTCAGCTTTGAACCAACAAACTAAGGATGTTCAACACTACAAATAACAGATTCAGTTAATAATAGTTACAAAAAAATCAATACAGACTTTAACCAACAACCTAAGTATGGTTGTATTTGCCCCTACAGAGATCAACACTACCTGCTGAGCCATCAGCACCCTACCAAGGCATACTAACGAGATCTGTTTAGTCTGCATAAAAAACTGCGAGAGTCAAATAGATTTCTTTTCCCTTTCTGCTGACTTTCACATTTTCAGTAGAATACAACTGAATTAATAATTCATATAGGTGTTTACAGTTATCTGCCACTCTATCCAGTCAAATAATTAAATAAAAATGTCTCCTCTGAGTCAAACAGAATTAAGTGAGGAAATTATAAACACATCATTCAAGCTGGCTTTGAACCAGCACACTAAGCATTTATGCATTTTCTCCAACAGCACATAATTACTCTAGATGGGCTATTGAAGGATATGAATGATCACTACTATCTCTGTGCAGCTCTGGAAGCAATCATTTCCAGATAACCCAGCACAGCTACAAGAAGAACTTCTGGCATGTATATGAAGTGGGCGGGTCCCAACTTCAAGGTGAGTGCTTGAAAAGATTAAGGAACTACCAATGAACAAACAATAATGAATAGGTGGTAAATAAATAAGACGGTTACCAAGGAAACTGGAGCCTGGAATGTCCACTGGTGACCAAAGGACAATGAGCTCAGGAACTAGAAGGCAATCTTCTATTGACTGAAAATGTTTATGTCCTACAAGACTCTCTGTCTAAGGCTTCTGAGTGTGTGTGTGAACTGACAAAGAGAAGCATTAAACTGTGTACCAAGGAAAAAAAAACGAAATCCGATATACTGCATGCCACAAAAGATTAAGTCAATTAAATAAAACACTACATGTCAAACAGAATCAAGTGAGGGTATTAAAAGCTTCAAGGCAGATTTAAACCAGCAACCTAAGGTTACTACTACAATCTTTGGCACTACCATGTGAGCTACGGAAGGAAGGCAGCACAAAAGAAAAAAACATGAGTGATCACATCCTTCTCTGCGTAGTTCCAGATACAATGATTTCCAGATAATCCAGTATGTAAGTCTATAATCACTTTATCAATGTATCCAAGGACCATAAAAAGTAGTCTAAGGTAATTGAATCGAACATATTTCACAGCTGTCTGGTTTCAGATAGTGAATGTTTACCAAAATGCAGTTTAAACAGTTCTTTGTGCATGACACAAAATGAGCTGTCAGAGCAGATCATTGGTACGAAAGCACTGAGAGTGGAACCTGCTGTAGTTTACTAAAGGGCCAGAAATAACAGGAGAATGCAGAGATCACAGTTTAGTATAGACAACATTGACTTTGCCTTAACTACATGTGGACCAGATGAAGAGCCTGACTTGGAGGGCACGTGGGTGGCTCAGTGGTGGTGCGGGCGACCACATACGTACACTGCTGTGCAGTGTGAGTGAAGCAGGTTCGACTCCTGGCCTGTTGCCATTTTGTCTGTGTGTCTTTACCCCTTCTCTACTGTAAAGAAAGCTGCTTTGGCCAAAAAAAAAAAGACTTGGAACTGTGAAATGCCTACTTCATCTGGACTTGACTATACATCACAGTGGCGCTATCATGTATCAAGTGCATCCCTCTATCAACTGAGTGATGAACTTGAAAGTAATAAAAATAAAGGTAGAAGCAACTGTTTCTCTCAGCTGAAATAGTGCTGGGACTCTCCTCAGCTGTCAAAGGCTGCTGAGTGTGTCTGAGCGTGACTGTCAGGTTTACTCACAGGACTTGATAGTTGCCCAGGGCCTCTCGGGGCGGGCTGCGATTCCAGCGGCAGTCTGGGATGTCCCCATTGGGCGTGACGATGTTGAGGGTGTCGTTGATGAGGTTGTACTTGAGGATGCGGTCGTTTGCTGTGCTGGAAGTCAGCGAGGGAGAGGCGTTCACCTGAGGACCACACAAAGAAAATGACATTTACATTTAAAATGGGAGAGTGTTTTGCACCACGCACAGATGGATCCACTTCCGCAGCAAATGGGTAGTGCTTAATAATACCCTGAAGGATCCAAACAGGTATAAGCAGCTCATTTAAATTTCTTCCCGACTTAATATAGAAGCTCTCATCAGGAAGGAAATGCAGCTGCTACATTAGAACATTAGATACACAGTGGAAAATGTACATGAGTGCCTGGATAGAGAGATGAAGCAGTTACCGTGATAGCAATGTGAAAGATAGCAGCACAAAGACCTACTTCAGCTCCTCACAGCATAACAGAGAAAGCTGCAGGATTAATGAAGAAAGGAGTGTGGTCCTGAGTAGGTTTGTGGCACAAGTTGCTCACTGAGGACCGTTTATGCCCTTCAACCAAATTTTCGGTGCCCAAAATAGACCAGATTGGTGTCTGTGAGCAGAAATAGCTCAGACCTAGCCTGGAAACCTAGCAACACATTGTGCAGCGGTCAATGTATGACGATCTTATAATAAGACAACAAAAGTAACCTATTGCATGGTAATTCTCTTTTCAGCAGTGTTAGTCAGCAGCACTGTTTGGGTTAAAGGCAGACCTTCAGCACATATTTGAATACACATGTAAACATCCCTCAAGGGCATTCAAATTTACTCAACAATCTAAGGAAAGGAACACGGGATCCCTGCACAAGCATGATAAGTAGCCAAGGACTAAAATACGTCAGCTACACAAATTTTAAACATTTTTTAATGCCTTTTTATGACTCTAGGTGTACACACATTTGATAACTCGTGATAAACATCTTACCTCGATAAGCCACGGTTTCAGCTTGTCATCAATAATGATGTCATACCCGTAACACTCGAAACAGTGCTTGTCATTGTTCATCACAGGCTGTGAGGATGAAAAGCAGAGAGTGAATTAGGATGAGGAATCTTCTCAAGAGTGATGATGTTATGTGGAAACTTATTGATGCAGCATCGAGAGTGATTCATCAGGGAAGGATGTTAGCAAATAATCAGTCATAACTAACAGAAAGTGGCCCGGGTATGGAGGCCTTAGAGGGGAAGTGAATCCGATCACTTAGCTGAAAGAGGAAGTGTGCATTAGGCTGGTTGTACTGCTGTGCTAAAAATAAAAAAGCATCACCAAATCCAGGTGGTTTTAGAGCAGTGTATTTCACTAAAGGCACTTCCTTGAGAACTGCAGGTACTTTTGACTTTGTCGAACTGAAACATTTACCCAAAATATAACAGCAGCTGCCAGATGTATTAATTAGGAACTGTTAGCTAACATCTCAGGGTGAGGATAAACTATGTGCAGATTATGATCCCCCAAGAGGTCTAAAGGTCAAAAGATCAAATCCTTATAAATACACAGGAGACTGAGTGAAGAGGTACAAATAATATGTTTACTTCAGAAAATTGTAATAAAAAAATAAACAATTTAATTCCCCGGTCTTGTCTGAAAACTGAAAAAAAGGGTATATAGATTATATGGTGGTAAGTGGCCATTTTATTAGGTTAGGATCTAATCAGGCAGTCACATGGTGGAAACTCACTACCTTTAGGCATGTAGACGTGATCAAAACAACCTGCTGTGACTTTGAACGTGGCATGGTTTTTGATCTGAGGACTTCAGAAACCGTTTATTTACTGGGATTTTCCCACAAAACCATCTCTAGGGTTTACAGAGAATAACCCAAAAAACAGAAGCTATCCAGTGAGCAGCAGTTCTCTGGGGGTCAATGCCTCATTGATGCCAAAGGCCAGACTACTTTTAGCTGAGCTCTTTGTATGCAGAAGAGCATTTCTGAATGCACAAAACATTGAACCTTGAGGCAGACTGGAAAAATGTAGCCTTATCCGACGAGTCTCGGTTACTGCTGCAACACTGGGATGGCAGGGTTAGAATTTGGTGAACTTTGGCACACTTTGGGTCAGCATCCATCCCATCCCATGTCCATCCCTTTAAAATCACATCTTCTGATGGCTGCTTCCAGCAGGGAAACACGGCATGTGTCAAAGTTTGAATAATCTCAAACTGGTTTCTTGAACATATGACAAAAGATATATTGTTTAAAAAAAAAAGACTTAATTGTCACATCCACTCACGGCTACGGCCTTCAGTGACTGCACCACGATCCAGTGGATCTGGTCGAACAATCTGTTGGTCACCTCCTTTCCTCTGGTGCTCTCTAAGTACAAACGGAGGTTACTGACTGTCCACTTGCCTCCATGGACATGGTTGTAGTCATCCTGCATCAAAGGTAAATAGTCTAATTAAATATGTAGGAAATAATCATGATTTGTTTATTTAACAGTTTATTCAGTGAGTGTCCCTTTAAGTAGTAAACATAAGTTATATATATTGATAATGTATCAATAGTAATATATGTATATAATGTGTTGACAGATCAAAGCCTATTAATGGAGGCCTTGTTCCCTCTTCCCTTCTTCTTATGAGTGTCCAGCCACACAATTTCTGGCTCGCCACAAAAATCAAATCAGGAAAGGTTGTTGATGTATTTGTGCCATTATGTTGTTGCGTTAAGTTATGCATAATGTTTCTTATCTTGAGTATCAGGGACTTGCCCTGCAACAGGAAGCTACTGGAGCACATATATCAAGTTACAAACCAGGACAGAGAGTGCTTCATCAAAGTAAAGGCAAAGTATTTAGGCCGAGTGTACTACTAACACCATTTATGATGCAAGTGCTGACACTCATTCGCCTATTTATTCTGTTTGTGACATAAGGATTGGACAGAGAAATATAGAAAACAGAAGGGCCTCAGAGCCTCTGGGCACTGCTGATGAGCTGGTGGTAATCTGCTGTATCTCTCTGCACCAGAGAAATAAATTAAAAATGTAGAGACAATTTAATATTGTTATAGTGAATAATTCTTGATCAGATCTTCTTTGTGTTTTCTCACTCAGTTTGGGCAAGAGTACGGTTTCAATCATGCAGTGTAAACAGGAAGTTTATTTAAAGTAAGGGTGTCAAACGCAAGGCCCAGGGGCCGGAATCAGCCTGCAGAGATTCTAATCCAGCCCACTGGATGGCTTTGGAGAATGTGAAGGATGGTATAAATTTTGGATTTTGCATTTTCATAACCTTACAGATTTTCCTACTGATAAAGAAAATCTTCCATGGTCATTTATACTGTATAGCACCAAAGTACTTAAGTAATAAAAAATAATAAATGAAATAAAAGCTCCTGTTTTTTCACTACCTATGATAAAAAATATTTTTAAAATGGTTCCGCAGTAAAAGGAAAAAAACCTGTGTTACAAAACTGTGATTGTGGATTTGAATAAGATTTGCGCATTTATCAGTTACAGAGGACGTCCAGTGTTGATAACACCAAAGGTTTGTAATACTTTCTTTGAGCCCCACCAGACCTACCCCATGTTTCTGGATGGCCACATTAGTGAGGTGCACAAACATGTTGTCCAGTTCGCTGGTGCTGGGTGTGTACTTCACTGTGCAGAACCTGCAAAAGCCCAGCTTGTACCTGAAAGTTGAACACCAGAGACACAGACCATTAAACAACTTTTTTTTTTCTGAGTGAATAATTTGTTTTAAAAAAACACACATTAATGACCACATCAGCAGTATCAAAGGCTTACATGTAGCATTTCAGGGGCCGATATGTGGTCACCAGGACATAAAGACGCAGGTCAAACTTCTTCCCTCCTATCAGCAGAGGGTTGTCGATGTACAGAGATATGACATAAGCCTCCTTGCCACTAGATGCTGCTACAAACCTGGGGCAAAGAAACAGCCCAGCATCAGCAAACTACAACCTCTGACCAAACTGATGTTTATGGTGCAATCATGAGCCAACAATTTCAGATTTACCAGGAAAGAAAATGCCAAGAGTAGATTTTATAGGTGTTCAGTTCTACTGAGAATTAGTGTAGCTGGTTTAGATAAAGCTATTTGACAAAACAAGAAGACAGCAAGCTAATTTTCTCACAGTGTTTTTTGTTGTGTCTGTCTGTGTATGTCACATAATAACCCCTTTAAAAAAAAACAACTCACGTAGAGGTGCGGCTGTCTCTCGACCACTTTTTAATCTGGGACAGCTTGTTAATGAGAAAGATGCCTTTGCCCTGGGCTTTCCCGCAGGGCTTCATGATCCATGTGCTGGATGGATTCTTACGAAATTCCTCCACAAACAGGTTGTAATCTGCAGGAAGCATGAATGTCACAGGGACGAAATCTGTACAAAGTGAAAAAGCAAAACATGATGAGGGTGATTTTTTAAAAAAAGCAGGTTTCTTTGTGTTTTGTGAGGAGAAATAAGAGTGAGTCGTGTACCCAAATAAATGTATTTTCCGTTCTCGTCTTTCTCCGCTAGTGGACTGCCTTCCTTCTCCAGCTCCTTGCGATATCGTTTGATATTCTTGATCATTAGGTCCTTCCTGGTCAGCTCGTAGTGGTTGGGGAAGTGGTTAACCATCTGGTCATCTGACAGGCGGTAACCGGTGTCCACGCTGAACACATTCCTGATGGTCTGGATGCTCATCCTGCATGTGGGTACAAATAACCTGCTCAACCTGCTGGTAAACGGATCATCACACGAATAAATATATTCATTAATATTTTTTTGGATGACAATGCATCTGATTTGCCATAAGAGACATAAAAAACTTGACACCTAGCTCATAGATTTCAAATTTTTAGTCTTATCTACTTTATTACATAGTAATAGCTGCAGTTAAAAGACGGCACACAGGAGTAACAAGCAACCGAGAATAAGATTAATGAATACTTCTGGTTTTAGAAGTATGATTTTAAATGTAGGAACTTTATTTGTAATGGCGTCTTTATAATAGGAAGAACTTCTGTGTCTGTGCATGTGGTATTTGCATGTAATTAACCAAGCACTACAGGTGTACGGGTCCTGTAGCTATAAAACCCACCAGTAAAAATTCCAGTCGTCGTTTTCTGTAACTTGAATCCATTCCCTTTTCTCAAAGTTGTTGATGAGCACTGATTTCTCAATATCTGTCACCCACTTCACCTTACCGGCCATGGTGCCTCCCACTAGGGTGGAGCACAAAAAAACCCAAAACAACAACAGGTAAACAGATCGAAAAGCACTGCAGACAGACAGGACCAATGCTCATATTTACACTAAAGCATGAACTACCTGCAAATCAATTCCAGGAAACAAGCAGTCATCAGCATCAGCTAGCCGGGCTGGGTCTGTTAGCAGGCTGCTGAATCCGTCCCGGGCTGCTGATGCTGCTGCTGCTGCTGCAGAGGCTGGGCGGACATCATCCGATCAATGATGCAATCTCCTCTCCACAGATTGTCCCTTTGCTAAACTCAACTCACAGCGAAACACACCATCAGCAGAAGCAGCTAGCGACTGAAAGCTCCCTCCATGCTAGCTGTTTTATTGCTAACAAGCCGCTTTTTTATTGATCCAGGCGACGCGAAGCTAGGCAGAGTGACGAAAACGCCCACCACAGTCAAACTACTCTTCACAATAAAAGTTTTTGTTTTTTAAATGCATTAACATACATTTGTTAAACTACGTCATTTTTTTAGCGACAGGTTTAAATAAGAAAGAGTATGAAAAACACTAAAGGACGTCTTGGGCTTGGTTCTTCCGGGAGAATTACCTAGCAACCGAGGACGCAGTGATGTCATTGTGTGGTGTTGTTGCCAGAGCGCACCAGCAGGGGTCAGTGTTGGATGTGAGTAACACATTTTAAAACCACTCAAAAATCTACGCTGTCCTTCCACGTGAGCAAAATACAGAAGGGAAGTGGGCTATGAGAGCCATCAGAAAGAAAAATATTTATTTACTACCTTAACTATGCAACAGAAAATGTAAGTATTCATGAATAGCCTCATCTCTTCTTCATTCAGTGATTTTTTTAAAAAAATTATCTTTATTTTAATGCAACCAATATGCAGAGAAACAAGCACCAATGTGATAAATGGAGACACATACTGCAGGCAGTCCATGTAAAAGATTAATCATGAGAGAAACAAAACAAAGCAAAGCAATAATCTAAAAATAGGCTATGCTCAAGGGTTTAATTTATGGAAACCATTTTTCAAGTGCAAAGATGGACTTGTTGCAGGCTGTAGTGTCCCTAATTGTAAATGACATAGATCATAGGGCTTTTATCTCACATATTAATATGTAATGAGAAATGAGAGCCACCTTGATATATTTTATTGAATTATATGTCAAATTTAAAAATACAAGGACAAACAAATTGATATTCCGCTTTTGGCAGCTTGACTGTGGCTCATCTGATAAACAAGACAAGAATGTTATTACTGTATTATGTAACTTACATAGAATAGAATAAAATAGAATAGAATAGAATAGAATAGAATAGAACTTTAATGATCCCACAACGGGGAAATTCACACGTTACGGCAGTGGTACAGAAGTGTATTACACAAGACAAGCAACGCCAGCAGACAATAGGAAAATAAAACAAACCATATTCAGTTGTTGGGCTCTTGCATAGCAGTTTCTCCACAGAGCTAAAGCTAGTCTGGACAAACAGAGTTTGTGTAACAAAAACATAAATTAAATTGTTCATTTTAAAAGGAAAGGAAAAGGTGATGGCAGGTTTGCAGGTAGATGTATAAACAAATCCACCTGCAGCAAAGCTTCAGTCCTTATCCCCGCTCGCCGCCTCACCTCGTGTGCAGTCAGACAGGCTCGATCCAGATATCCAGAGCAAGCTCCGTGTTAGTATGCTTCAACTTCACCTGTCGTGCCTTACTGACGCCACTCTACTGCCTTTCCACGCAGTTGCTCTTCTCTGGGCTCTGTTTCCATTGTGGACTTCGGAAACCTTCTTGCACCTGCAGATACCCTAGACCCCTGCCCGATCGCCTACCTCGCAGTGTAATCTTGAGTTGTGGTCGTTAATAATAAACTTGTAAACCGCAACTAAAAGCATATGAAAGGTGCTCCTGTCGCCCCCTGTTGGTCAACCGTCTGCAGATAAAGGTGTGTCCTATGATTATTTGCAGCAGTTACCTGGAAGCATCGAGATTAAAGGACGCTGCTGTAAGTAGAGGACGAAAACACTTTACAATTATGTTCTTATCCAGTATTTTTCCACAGTTTTTTTTATTACAATGTTTGTTTTTATTTGTTTGCTTTCATCACAGGGCGGCGTCCACTTAATCTACAAAAAAGGTAGTTTTTAATTTCCCTTTGTGTGTGTGCGTATGCACCTGTTTACTGCCAGGGTGGGGATATTCATTCATACTCGACTAATATATAACATTATACAGTTCAAACATGATACAATATACTAATTTAGGTGCAACTCTTTAAATGATTTAATAGCTGCGCAGTGTTTATGTATATTGTTGCGTTCTCTTCAAAACGACCTTTGTTTAGTGAGAGGAATGACTCCGGACTTTGTTGTGGCAATATGGCTACTACCTGCTGGCCGCTGTAAGCCCAGCCTCTATTGTTTTAATGGTAGTGTTTATGTTCCCATATTTAAGGCTTCCGTTTGGTGGTATTTTGCCATATAGAAACCTTTTTAAGACAAATGGAGTGCAATTAAATCCAGTTAGATTACTTGACGTAAAGCATTTAAAACCCGTGATCAGATTCTTCTCAGCCTGTGGTGTTTATCTTTTTTCTAGGTGAGGATAAAATGGCAGTTTGGTTGATTTGAGTTATGGAAATAGAGAATTTGCATTAAAGGGCAGGATTCCAGGTGCAGCAGGAACTGATGTCAGGCCAGGTGTATGTAGGAGGTTTCAAAGCTGTTTTAGGCAGACTGTAAGGCGAAAGCAAAAAATTCAGCATTAAAGGCAAATTAGATGTAAAGTTTTCCACATAAGTTGGTTGTAAACATTGAGGCAAAGCACAGCAGTTGGACGTGATCCAAGGGATGATGTTATCTCTTGAGCTGTTTGTTTTGGTTTTGTTTCAGCCTGGTAACCCAGTCCACACCTATCCTGGTCACATGAGCCACTATTTACACAACCTGTTATTGACCGTTGAAAGCCTGAGCAAAGATAACGCACAGACACTCTTGGGCCATGGAGCCATTGTCTGCCCTGCATGGGTGGTGATCTCATTACACTGCTGCACGACATGAACAATTTGCATCTCTTCTCAGAAAACAAAATGGTGGAACAAACAAGACGCCCAAGGCGTGTCATCGCCCTCCAGGCTGGACCTAGTGAGGTGGACCTTGGCACCCTCAGGTACAGTATAGCCCCGCCCTGATTATTAATACCAAAAACAAACACACAGCTCAGCCAGCTTGTCCCTCAGGCAGTAACAATTCCATAAAAAAAGATTTTTATTGGTCGACTCTCACTCTCACATACACTTCCTGCCTTTTCCTCCCTCAGGATAAATGACAGGGTTGCACGTGCCTGTGGTCGCCGGTTGGCTGTAATTGGAGACCAGCTAGACCGAGAGTATGCCAGCAGAATGCCGAATCAGCTTCCGAGTCCTTTAAACCTGCTGAGACCTGCCCACACACTGACCCAGACCATCTATAGGTATAAAAAAAAATTGTATTTTCTTTCCTTTATGCCACTTATACCAGAGTATTACCTTTATGTGATTGGCTGTAACCTGTTACTGCTCTCTTACAGAGATATCCACAGTCAGTTAGGGACCTTTCGGGATCTGTCTGCTGCGGTGAAGGCCTGGTTAGCGAGCACTGTGCCAGGGCAGGGCATCCTCAGAGCTGAGACCTTGACTTCTTGGGTAACTCTTTCTAACCTTTCTCTGCAGCATTATAGATGTGCACTAAACTCGTCATGCTAAAGCAAAGGGATAGGTTACAGTTTACAGCAGCCTGGCTTATCTGGCATCTTCCATAGTGTAGTGGTTTAATACAAGACACAACCATCCACACACAGCAGTTTACAATCACCATGCATGTGTTCGGACTTGCTCCATTGAGATTGCCGTCAATAATGACAAGCCTGATTGTCAGCACCTGGGGTACCAGAAGCTCAGAACAAGGGTCAGTATAGCAGAATAAGCTGCATAGATGTGGCAAGGTTTTCATGGGGGCAACCTTGTATCAGGTTTTGATAATAAACGCATGCAAAGTCAGTGGCTATTTTGCAGTAGTCCTACACTGAATATAATTTGGTATAAAAAGTATTCCACTTTGTCTCACAATGTTTCATTTCACAGGTGTCCAACTTTAACCCAGTAACCTGCACTGGATGGACAAGAGGAGCACTCGTGACCGTTGCACTGGTGGCCATGGTGACTATTTTCAATTCACTATGGATGGAGCAGAAAGCCTAACGGGCCATGAGCAGGTCTTGTTTGTCAAAATATGTTTGCTAATGAGTGAGAATTACTGCTAACCGTTTTCTCTTGCTGTTTACTCTGACTTTTCCTTTTTTTTAAGAATATAAATTGTTTCTAATGAACGGTATTGAAGTTGACAGTGAAGATGACAACCTCTTTGGCAATATAAATTAAAAGGAGAAATATACTGTAAAATTTGTTACTCTAAATTGCTTAAATCAATTTACAGTGTTGCCTAAGGAGTAGGCCAGTTTATTGTAGCAGTGGCATGTTGATTCATGTCAGAAAACATGTTGACTGGACTGTTGCTGGCCTGCAGTCGTCTTTTGTATCCAGATTTGTTTCTTACTGGTTTAAGAGGCCAAATTTTTTTCAAATGATATGTAGCATTGCTTAGTGTACAATGAAGGGAGCTGGACTTTCATGTGATGCAAATAAACTTCTTACTGACAAAATGTGAGTCTCTTTAATTAAAAAAAAAAACTTAATTAATTACACACTTTTTTATAGTCAAGAAGCAACCACAGGAGCTTGTAGTTGTAATAAGTCTTTGCTCCCTGCATTATCAGTCTTCATATGTGGTTACTTCTACATGGGTGTATGTTTTGTAAGCCTTCCTGTTGCACTTCTGAAGCGTGGCACCCAGCTGCCTTCCAGGTCCGACTTCATAGGTGTGAGGGAAATTCTGTCCCTGCGTCCTCTCGTAGATCTCGTGGAGAGTTTGCTCCCATTTCACGGGCGACACCAGCTGCTTAACAAGCTGTCTGCGCACGTGGCTCTCGTTCATGTAGCGTTTGCCATCCACGTTGGAGTAGACACTGATCTCGGGACGTCGCACCTGGACAGGAAGGTGACAGGTTGTAAATCACACATGGATCTGGTCCTTAGTGGGTTCAAAAACGAGGTAAATACGACCTCAGATTAACATGGCATATTACACCACATATGTATTAAGCAAAAACTAGCCCTACTGTGTTTGGGATCACTGTCTTGTTGCAGGACACAATTGTGGGTTATGCTTGACACAATGCCTGCTAGATGCCCAGGTCCTGTGGCTGCATAACAATGCTATATCATCACCCCTCCACCACCATGCTTTACAGCCGGTATGAGGTATATGTGCTGATATGCTGTGTTTGGTATTTGTGGTGCTGTGAATTTATGCCAGACATCTCCACTTTGGTCTCCTCCGTCCAAAAGACATCGTTACAGAAGTTTTGTGGTTTGTTCAGATGCAGCTTTGCAAACCTAAGCTGTCTGACGTTGGAGTAAGTTTGCAGTGTTCGCTTGCCTTTTGTCCACTCCTGGAAAGACTACAGTCTTGAATGTTTTCCACTTGTGAATAATTTTCCTCACTGTAAAATAAATTACTTCAAATTGTTTGGAAATGGTCTGGGCCCTTCCCAGACTGACAGGCATTAACAGTTGCTTCTCTAAGAAGACTGTGGATGTCTTTCATCCTCGGCATTACGCGTTCACACATCTGAACAGCAGACTGCCATAACTTCTGCTTTTAAAAAGGTGCTCACACATGCTGATGATCAATTAATCACTTGGCTGCTACTTTCCCTTGTAATTCCTATGAAAGCAGTGAGGACATACTGTTTTCTGCACACTGCTTCTGAATTTTGGGTGGCTGGGTTATCTTACAAAAACATCACAGCTGGTGTGACTTTACAAAGTAACTGACTTCATGTGTCAGAAAATATTTTGATCTTTCTACGATTAGGTGGCTGACTGACCTCGACCTGCCGGAGCACCTCTCTGAGGGGTTCGGTAGCCGACTCCATCAGCTCGGTATGGAAAGCCCCACTGACTGGGAGAGGTTTAGCTCTCATGAACTGCAGACGCCGAGAGTTCTCCTGGAGGAAATCAAGAGCCTGGGAAGACAAAATGACTTTGAAGGAAACAAAAATTGCAAGAGCAGCGCCGATAACTTGAATGATGGCTGAGAGAAGCCAGAAAACAGGGCACAATAGATTAACTGTATATTAAAGCAGCAAAAATATATGTAGGTGTTACCTGCTGGTGTCCTGCGATGACCCTGCCATCTGGAAACAAATAGTTAGCCACAGAACACACTGGCTTCTCCATCCCGAGACTTTTGCAATGCTCTTTTGCTTGCAGACAGGCATAATTATACTGAGACTGAGGTCTACCAATGACTGACAGCATCCCACTCGGGACCAGCTCTGAGGCCGTTTGCATGGCCTCTGCTCGCACCTTCACTGCATACAGAGCTAGGAGACACAAAAGAATAAATATGGGACATTATCCAAAGTCACACTGAAAACACTTTTTACTGACATAAAAAAAAACCAAAAACCCAAAATACACGTTTTACCTTCTGCAAAGTTCATGGCACCAGAAAAGACAAGAGCAGCAAATTCTCCGACACTGAAACCTGCAGCAGCGACGCACATCTCAACGGCCTGTGGACAGAAGGAACATGACATAAATAAGTAATTAACATCATTTTTATCATATACAGATAAAAAGCCACAACTTGGAACTTATTTTTCCTAAAAACTAAAAAATTTCAACACTCATAAATTATGTTCCCATTAAACTTAATAAAATTGCAGGTGATTACATATCTGCTATGAAAACTAAACCTTGCTTACACTGCATGGATAAATGTTGCTTTCATATGACTTTTATTAATAATTAAAGAAAAGACTGACATAAAGATCAATATGCAGGAAAACAGTGGCACAAAAAAGAAAGAAACTTCCACATTTGAGAATGCAGAACCTCAAACAGTGTGTTGGCGCATATTTATCAGGCAGTTACCTTTGGGTTTTCTTGGTTCAGTCTCTCCACTGCAGCCAGGGAGGTGACAAACACCGCCGGCTGACAGTGCACCGTTTTCTGCAGATCCTCCTCGGGCCCTTCCAGACACAGAGACAGCAGGTCGTAACCGAGGATCTTCTGGGCCACGGTGAACATTTCTTTAACATTGGGATACTTCAAAAGTCCTCTGCCCATGCCCACAAACTGACTACCCTGGCCGGGGAAGAGGAGCACGGAGGAGCCGCTGGGGTCTTTTCTGGGTCTCCGCTCAGGCACCGCGGCTGCCTGGCTGTCCGGGAGAGAAGCGGGGGCATCGGGCGAAGGAGGGGGAACTCCAGCCGGGGAGCCGGGCTGGCTGGTGGAGAGTGTCCTCCTCAAAGAGACCAGCGACCTCACCTTTCCTCTGCAGGCCCCTGCCATGCTGACTGTCACTGGCGACAGCATGAGCTGTTCCTCACCTAACGACGTCTCCACGGGATAAATAAGGCGTATAGTCCGTCAGGATAAACTGTAATGAACGAAAGAGTCAACTTTGACTTAATTACGCTCGGCATGGCAGCTCACAGGGGATCGCCATGTTGTTTACAGGCAAGGGTTAGTCTCGTTTTCTTCCGGTTGATTTTCAGACTCTCTCACGCTGCAGCGCCACCTCAGGTCAAACTGTGTAATGATTTAAAATATCCTTGACCTCTTTCTGTGCTTTGTTTTAAACAATAAAGATTTTTAAATTTAAATTCTACCTTTAACACTTTCTTCAACCGTCCTCACTACGAAGCTGGACAAGTATACACACACACAAACACACACACGCAGACAAAGCTCACACATTTGCTTTGTTACTCATAATAAACTTTATTGTACAAAACTGTAAATCTCAGCTGGTCTTAGTCGTGTTTTCATTAAATCTTGCATCACAGTGTGCTCACTGTGAACATTCTCCATTTTATTGTGCAAATCAAATATAAATTCATGACAAAAGTTTTTTTTCCCTTGACTCTCAATTTTCAGTGTTACTCAAATCAGGAATTTCTATGATTTTTAAAACGCCTGATCACATTTGACCATTGGCTTCTCTCTCTGACTCAGATGAGTCATCGGACAGGTTGGTGGCCTCCAGCTGAAGCTCCAGTCTCTCATTATCGTCTCTGTTCTGCTCGGCTCTTATCTTAAACTTAGTGATGAACTCATTACTGGCCAGCGCTCCCTCCTTCCTGGGGCATGTACGTTTTGATAACAGGCGGCTTTCCAAACGCTCTGAAAAAAAAAATCACAAGACATCATGGTTGGTACGGTTACGTGCATTTTGGTGAAAATGGGATCAAGATTTCTTTTTTTAAAAATCAAAATATTATTCAGAAGCTTGTTACAATGAGTCTAACAACCAAAGACAGACGCATATTCTGTAGATTACAGTAATTAGTATGTAGTTTCTAATTAACAATTGATATTTTCACAGAAAATTAAACATTCATTACCCATAAAATACGCAAATTTCACATTTAAATGGTTTTTGACTGTAAATGTCTTATTTGCCAGTAAAATATCCTCAGAAAACTTATGGATTGGTTATCTGAACGCCATACAGATGAGAAAACAGGCTGCTGAACTGCTCCAAAAGGAGGATTTTTGAATGGCACT
>VOQJ01038626.1:0-13125 GCA_015052665.1 Apistogramma diplotaenia | reverse complement strand
CGTTTTTTTTTTTTATATATTTGTTCCTGTGCAAGAAAAAATCTGTTTTTTTTTTTTTTTTTTTTTTGAGGTTAGGACTTTTGGACCCTGCTGTTAATTGCAATGATTGCTTTTTTAACAATCTGCTGCTGAATCCTAATGAGGATTTTAAAACATTTGCCAAATTCTCTGCTCACAAAGTTTCACATTTTGGAACTGATCCCAAACCGCAACTGTAAAGCCCACATTTAAGAAACTATATCTGCACAGATACTTCCTGAGTAATTACCCAGCATCTAATCTGCCTCCTGTGAGCAATTATCTTGAAAAACATAGTCTTTAATCATACTAATACAGTAACTGATTTCACTGATGTTCAAGATGGAGAAAATGTCATATCATATGCGAGCAATGTGCATCAAGAATCTGTGGAATTTTATTGGAATCTGCAGTGTTTCCCACCTCTAACCAACTGTAAACAACTCTTTTGTCTGAAGTTAGTGTGGCATATCCAGATGTTGCTCTGCATAATTCAGCTCTTGGCTACGTGATGAGGTGACATGTTTCCTTCTGATTATTCTTCCCTGTAGTCCCTGTTTGTGCAGGAACACTGCACTGCTGACTGGTGCCCCGGCAGAACGCTCAACAGCTGTGCTGTGCAGGAAGGCAGAGCAACAGATGTTTATCTCAGAGACTTTTCCACTTATGTGGACGTTTACCACTTCAGTGCCATTTCTCAATGACAAGACTGTAAACAGTCCCTCAACGCATGCCAGCATTTTACTTGAAGGTTCTGACTAGTTTTAACCTACAGTGGATTTTTCCCCTTGTATCTCTTTGATTGCTAGCTAACTCCCTTCTAAATGTTAGCATCTTAGCAAATGTTTTTAATTATTTGTTGATAGAGTTAATTGCAGTGCAGCAATTGGTCAACATTTGTTTAAATGTATATAAAGTGACTTGACTATAGTTTGAAAATTAAATTATTAAAGAATATCTAATGGTTATTGCTAATACCAACAGGGTCTCTGTCTGTTTTCCTTGATTTCCATGTTGAACAGATTCTGGTTTTTGTGAGCTGCATGAAAATGTTTGTTAGTCTGGTCATTTCCACATCATTCTTTGATAAAACCTTAGCTGTGGGAGTTTCTTTGAGCAATTACTCTTATTGTTATACATCCTCCTCGCAGGGAATTTAATCAGAGAACATAATGTCTGCTTATGACACACAGCTGTACATCTCCCATTCATTATCACCGACTGAGCTATCTAATACAGTGCACACTTCTCATTAACAAATTAATTAGTAGGTGCAACTTCTTGAAGTTAGTTTTTTTTAATAAAAATCAAAATTTTACTCCTGGGCCATGAATCAAAGAAAAAATAGCTCAGCAGCAGAAGAGAGAATTCAGGCTTGCAAGTAAAGAGAGCTTATTAGACCCTGAATTGACTTTTGACCTTCAAGTAGAGAGGATGAACAAAACTGCTTTTTATCATCTTAATTGCAAAGGTGCACCACCTTTATATCTCAATATAACTGAGCAAAATCCATCCTTGCTTTTATAATAATTTGACTTGACTACTGTAATGCCCTTTTGGTGGACCTTCCTACACATCAATTAACATGTTACATCTGAATGCAGACCTCTGCTGGCAGGCTTTTAAGCTCAAATGAAAATAGATCTCATCACTACGTGGCTTTTGGAATATGGTTCTTTTTGTGTAAACTCTTAAATCCCACGACTCCAGGAGGAGCCCTTAGGTCCCGAAATACCAAGATTCTCTCTCTCAGCCTACCAGTGGACATCAAACAGACAACTTTAACAGTTTTGTTTATGTCCTAGCTATAAATCATTTATTGAATTAATTTTTAATGAATGGATCAGTTTTTCCAAGCCTTTTTAAAGATGTATGGAAATCAAAGGTTTAATGCTCGATGTAGTGCATAGATTATTTTGTATATTAATCTATGTTTTTATATATATATATATATATATCAGCAAAGTATCAGCATTTTCAACAGTTTCCACAGTTCAGCTGTTTAACTTTGTTGCTGTATTGTTTGAAACAAAAATTAGCAGCTCCAAAGGATGATGCCCAATTTCAACAGATGCACAAATTCAGTTTGTTGTTTTTTTTTTTTATTGGAAGATTAAAGAGAGAGGAAAAAAATCTGATGGAACAGCGTGACATCTGCCTTTCTTAGTTACACTGTGGTAAATGAAGCCACGGCAACACCGTGACGACGGGACGGACGGGGAGGCTCGGTGGTTATTGGAGCAAACTGAGAATACCTGTCATGTTTCTCTGAAGGCAACAACAACATAAGGATGAATTATCCTATGAATGGAAGCCTGCCATGTGGTTTGTTTCATCTCACCACACAGCTTCCGAGAAAAGGCAGATGCTAAAATTTTGAGTTGTGGGTGTTTTTTTATTTTGTTTTCTTTTCAAATATTATAAATACATAAAGCTGAATTCAAAGACAGCGGAGGCGTCACTGTTTTCACTTTGGCTTGACTTGCCATTATAGCTGAGTGATTTAGGAGCACAAAACTATCTGTGGTCACCTTTTTACACACATCAGATTTTTTTCAAATACTTGTACAAACCTCAATCGTACCCACAGACTGCCAAAAATGATTCGTCCATTGAAAAAAACATTAAAATGTAAACAATGTTTTGCTATATTTTACTACCCTCGTATGTGAGATATTTTAAACTGTGTGCTGTGACAAAAGACATTCAGAAGTCACCAGCTCCAACTCCAGCGAGTATAACGAGCTAAACAAAGGGACCTACATTTACAAAGCATCAAATTATAAACTGATAACAGATATCTAAAATATCTTTGTGTCAGATATCCATTCAGAAGTTCTTCTACAGTATTTTACATCTTGCCAGACAGATTTTCATATACTCACTGGTTACAGGACATCTTTTCTGCAACATTGTTACTGCTTCTCCCAGGCTGCCTGTGGTACCTATAATTTTCTCCTAAATAACTTTTGCTTTTGTTGAATACTCTGTCTTTGTCCTCTCAGAATGACGTGCTGTGGAAATGTAACTGATATGGACCACTACAACATAATAATACAGACTGCTGGTTCAGAATTGAGAGCGTACGCATCATAGTAAGACAGAAAAAAATATATTTTGAAATGAGAAGTAAAAGAAAATTCATAATGACACAATGGAGAAAGAATCCATTGACAAAAATGAATGAAAATCTCATTATTTGTGCGAGCCCTCTAATTTCACAGCACAGTTTAGGTAGTGGCTGCAGTTGTGGCTCAAGAAGGCTTCGTTTTGTCATGCTGTGTTAACATCATCTCTGTTATTTAAAGGCATATGTG
Organism: Apistogramma diplotaenia; assembly: GCA_015052665.1. NCBI lineage: Eukaryota > Metazoa > Chordata > Actinopteri > Cichliformes > Cichlidae > Apistogramma > Apistogramma diplotaenia. The sequence continues at coordinate 9,790 of VOQJ01038626.1, read as the reverse complement.
GTTTTACGGTGTTGGCTAAAACAAACAAGAAAGATTAGTGTTTTTCTTGGGGAGGATGCTCTTGACAGCTGCGTGCAAAATGCCTTAATGCCTTAAGCACAGGAAACAGAAGCAACAACAATAGAATTTTAAGAATAGATTTGACAAAATAAGATACAAATGTGTCTGGAACACATTTCCAAGTCATCCTAACCTGAAGACACATCTGGCCAAAAGAGAAGAAAAGGCAGAATTCACTTTTCATCTTCCTGTTGTAAAATGTAATGAACTTTGCTGACTGAGCAGATGCTGTGGGGGTGTGGATGTATATACTTTCGTAATGTAAAATCATGATCAAGCTCATTATTTCAGTCGCCACTGAGAGGTCATGGCCTGGAGGTGGGCTGCTCAATCGACATCATTTCATAGAGTCAGAAGATTGTGTTGAGGTGAGCCCAACTACAGTATATCTATCACTCACAGAGCTCAGGTAAGTGGACTGGTTCTTACTGTACAGTATATACAGTAGTACTTTACTATTCTACTGGAGCACTCAAAACACTTTATCCAACATGTCTTCATTCACTCGTTCACACACGCAGACACACACATTGTTCTCCGGTTCAGTATTTTGCCAGAGGACACTTCAGAGAAGCCGGGGATCGAAGAGCCCAACCTTTCAGTTAGTAGATGACATCGATCAACCAGGACTACTAGGACCTCTGCTCTTGACAGCTGCCCAACCCACAAAGCCTCTCCTGTGAGTGGTGGGTCCACAGCAGGGCAGGTCCATTTATTACTCTCAGGCTGTACAGACTAAGGCCAGGCCACCAGGCGTACTGCCCCTCGGGCCTGGCTCCAGGGTGTGCCCCCAGTAACCCTATCCCAGTCAGAGTTCTCATGTCCCTTGATTTTCCCTTCATTATAGGGGTTTTTGTGAATTGCTCTTAAACCAGCTCTCACCCAGCACCAGTTTGCCTTGGGAGACTCTACCAGGGGCAAATTGCCTCTGACAACATAGCTCCTGGGATCGACACACAAACCCCACCAGCACGATGAGGTGGCAAGTCATGCAGAGGATAATTAATACATTTAAAAATAAACTTTAAAAAATGAAGCATAACACTTTGCACCTTTAAAAATAACACAATTAAAACCTGCCTTGCTGATACTCCAAATCATAATGTTTTAATTGACCCGGGTAAATACTGTTAACACTTTTATGATAATGTGCTATGTGAAGTCAGCATTATTAATAACAAGGTACAAATCCTGGCCCGTGTCTGGTCACCTACTGTATTTTAAATCTCTTTTTTGTAAGTGGAAGTTTAGCAGTACACTCCTTAAGAGTCACATTATTTTGTTGAATGGCCATTTTACAACTCAAAACTAACTACTGCAGACGACAAAGTGAACAACTGCTACTGTATGTCTTCCTGAGCTGCATGTTCTTAATATTCTGTCAGAACGGAGAAAGGCTACGTTTTCTCCAGACCTCTATACCTGCAGAAAACACACACACACACACACACACACACACACACACACACACACACACACACACACAGCTGAGCCAACAGATCTTGAAACGGGTGACAGCAAGCTAAGCTCAAGGCTTTGCTTTCACTGCCATTAGCAAAAAACCTGTACACTTATTCATGTACTAATGATATGCTGCAAGATCTATCTCCATGGTCTTGGTTTCAGCAAAATGAGCTGAATGGGGAAAAAAAATTAAAATGCATTTTACATTTTTACAAAAATTAATACTTTTTTGTCGATGTAGGTGTCATGGCTCTCTGTAAAAGCCTGCCTCCCAAGTCAAATGTAGTGACAGTGTCATCTTATCTCGCTGAGGTAAAGAAAGAGACCCCAGAGGGCATTTCAAAGACATCAATCTGTGCAGCTGAAGGGCTGCAGTTGAGCTATGAATCCCCCTGAGGGAAGCACGCAATCATCTCCGAGTGATTCGATTGCTTTCCTCACAAAGTGGACGTGGTCATATGCAAATGAAACATGCATTACATAAATGTTTCTATAATTGAAAACATTTCCCTTAGAAAACACAATTTTACAGTTTCCCAACAACAGTGCTTGACAGCTTGCAATAATAAGCTGCGGGAGGATGTGGGAGCTGTTGTTTTAGCTTGTGCCGTCTGAGGGCATGCTAATTTAATTTTAATGCATCCATCTGTGCATTAAATGGAAATAATGTTACAAACAAAGGACAAATAAATAAGCTGTGGACAGTTGCAGACCTTGTTATCACATGTTTATGTAAATGAGTCTCAGAAAGTTAACGGGAGTAGAAAAATGGGAGTTTGTACACCAAAACGTATGACCTGAGGTAGGAAAGACAACAACAACAAAACATTTCCCCCTACCCGGTAATTACTGTAGGAATCCCTGCTTTTCTATTCTATTTGATCCCATATGTAGTAGGCATTTTAGTTTGTGAAGTCCTGCAATGTGTTCAGTGCACTTTAGAAAGACAAAAACAAGCAGGCTGTGAAAAGAAAAACACTTTAATAAAAAGCTTGCCAGGCGTGCACGTTTTAAAGGAAGCAAACAAGAGAACAAACAAACAAATCACGTTAGAAAAGTGACATAAAAACTTTCAAAAATCAAGCGAGGAACAGTGAGACCAGGCTAAAAATCAACGAGTGTTTATAGTAAAGAGTGTTTTTGTTAATGTTTGAAGCAATAAATGTGTTAGACATAAAGATTTTGTATCTGGTCATTTTAGGAAAATAAATGCTCATTCATCATAATCATGCTTTTCAGAAAAATGTGAAATTTTAAACAAATGGTGCAAAGTAAATATGGGACATTGCCATCAATAATTAAATCAGAGTTCCCCTGCTTTTCATTATACGACAGTGAACTGTGCGATCATTCGAAAATCTCCATTCAGACACACACGGTGTCATCAAAAAAGGAACTTTCCAACAAGCAAATACTAAACTAATACAAAAAGAAACAAAGTGGAGAAAAACACAAGACATCAGCTGTAAGAATCCCAACCAGACTGTGTGACGAGGACAGAGAAGTGATTACTAGACGAGGCAAGGCTGGGAGCAGAGGACAGGTGTGTGTCATCAGCGGCAGGTGAAAACAATTAGGGGACATGAAACAATAGTCCTCAAATACACAAAAGATAACTAACAGTAGAGACAAAACTCAGACTAAACATTAAAGGAGGCAGGAAGAGACTGAGAAAGATCAAATTTAAACATGAGAATATTAAATTAATCCAAGGAGGCAAGAAAACCTCATTAATGTGAACATTTCTTTTTTTAATCACCTTATTTTTATGCTTGTAAACAAATGCTTTATAATCACAAAAACCTTATTTAAGATTCAGCTTCCACAAGTGTGTATCAAAAGGAAACCAAATGAAAATGGCATTGAACTCAGTAGTATAGTTACATGCTCTGTATATGAGTTTATTTGTTAGGAGAAAGAGTCATATGAATAAGATGTTAAGGGTGGTTTTGAAGTGAATGTAAATGATCAAAATGATATTAATGACACAGTAAATGAGAAATGAGAGAAAGAGATCATACTTTAAGTATTGTCCTTTTTGCAAGTTGAATATATTATTTCTATCCTGACAGTAAGAGTTTGCTGTGCCTGGCAGTAAAAAAATAAGACTGGTATTATGTAGAGGCAGGAACACCACACTCAAAGGGCCATAAACAACCCGTATCTACCCATCATTGCTCACATTTTTTTTCTAAATCAACCGCTTGCTTGCCAAGCACCACTGTTGCCAACTTAGCAACTTTTTTCTCCAGATTTGGCAACTTTTCGGGCACCTCTTAGTGACTGAACATCAAGCGAGAGCCAAGCAACAAATCTAGTGACAATTTCCGTAGGCATCAGCTACTTTGTTGCACCTACTCACAGCTCTCCTGATCACACACATCACGCTGGCTACGAAGCTCACTGAAACATGAAACGTGAGCTGCTTCTGCAAAGTCAACACGAGGGAAACACTTCACGGATCTCGAGGAAGATTATGGCGCATTAGATTTGAGCCCTTTTCAAAACCCGATTCCACAGAGTAATTACAGCAGTACACAGTAAACAGAGTGTAGGTTATGTACAACACTGTTACCTGATGCACACTTGATTACTTGCTATAGCGCTGCCCTCTGATAACTCCTTTACAGTTTTTTAATAACCACAATATTTACCTTTTATCTAATGCAAATGGCTGGTTTGCAGACTTATCTCCCAATGTATACATTAGTTTCAATCATCTATGTAATTCTTTGGATAATTACCCTATATAAATAGCAGGCCACTGATTTCCCTGATATAACCTGTGATATTGCAGTCCAAATAGACAGCACATAAATACAGTTTTTACACATGGTTAATGTATAAAACACTATTTTTAGGTAAATTCAAACCAGTTCACTGCTTCCATGACATACCAGTTTGAAACCGACACACAGTGATTGTGGTCACAACTAATTTATCACACTAACACATTTATACGGTGAACTGAAGCCTTCTCCCCGCGTTAGCCCTGTGATGAACTGTGGCCTGTCCAGGGGTGCACCGCATCGTTCACACAGTGACAGCTGGGTCGGCTCCAGCCCCTCTGCAACCTTTAAATGGATCAGCAGTTAAGAAAATTGAGGGACGACTGCCACGTGATACATCTTAATTTAGTAAACAGCGCTGTATGTATTTTCTATTAAACGGCCCCAGAACTTCAGGGATTAGCGAAAAACACAATTTTACACTCTTTTTACTTTTCACCTGGTGAGTAAACTGTGCTCCTCGCCGTGTTGCATCAGTACACTGAAAGAGCTGCACTTGAGCATGAAACCTTATCAGGGCTGTCTTAAGATGATGTGATCCTTTGTTGAGCTCTGAAAATCCTTTTATCGCTTGCCCCTCCACGGATGGGTCAGTACTGGCAGAATGTGTTGGAGTTCAGGGACTCTGTAAAGTTTCCTTTGGTGCCTGCTGGTACAAAAAAGTAAATTAAATATGTAGTGACGTTCAGTAGCATATTTTGTTTGCCAACCTAAGGGCACTGGCCAGAAGCTGTGAACACAACACGAATATAAACTTTAAAGCTGATAGAACAAACCTCTTGTTGCTGAACAGACATCGAGGAAATTAGCAGCCATTCAGGGTATTTTTGACCATCTGGCAAATATGAATCCAGCATTCACTCTCTTTTTAGCCACATTGTAACCTACATTGAAGCATGTCACATGCTGATTAGCTGCTAAATGTTCCATTCTGTTCCCCAACTAGTACCATAACCAACTGAGGCCTGCTATATCATTTTCCATTAAAAGAGAATAGCTAGTGAGAATGGGGGGGAAAAAAGTCTTAAAATACCTCCCTCCATCCATTTTCTTCTGCTTTTCCAGTTCGTGGGGGCAGTACCCTAAGCAGGGAAGCCCAGATCTCCCTCTCCCCAGGCACCTCCATGAGTTCACCCAGGGGACCCCAAGGTGTTCACAGGCCACCGACCTCCCTCACCCAGGAGGTGCCTGAACCACCTCAACTGCCTCCTTTCGATGTGGAGGAGCAGCAGCTCTGCTTTGAACCAATCCCAGATGGCTGCACTCCTCACCCTGGGGTGGGGCCATCCCACCCCTCGGAGGAAGCTCATTTCTGCCGCTTGCATTTACGATCTCGTTCTTTCAGACCATAAGTGAGGGTGGGGATGTAGATTGACAAGTCAATTGACAGCTTCACTTTTATGCTCACCTTCCTCTTCACCACGACAGACCCAGGCAGCGTGAGCTTCAGACGCAGCACCAATCTGTCTCTCAATCTCCCGTTTTTTTTTGTGTCTGTCACTCGTGAATAAGATCCCAAGATACTTAAAATCCTCCACCTGGGGCAGCGACTCGTCCCTGAGCACTCCACGCTTTTCCAGCTGAGGGTCACGGCTGCAGCCTTAGAGGTTTTATTTCTCATGCCAGCCGCTTCACACTCAGCTGCAAACCATTTCACTGTGAGCTGGAGGCCACCACCTGAGGAAGCTTTTAACATCGTTAGTAATACTGTATCCTTTCTTTTATAAAAATGCATCTGCTTATGTTCACTTCCAAGTTTAAAACATTTTTGAGAGAGCAGTTTTACAAACCCAATCTGGAAGTAAGTTACCTGAAAGTTTCCACAGATTTTATTTCTATTACACTAAATGGAAATATTAAAGTCAGCAGTGCCCCACCCGCACTAACACCACGGTCGCCTTCTGAGTTGCCTTGTTTGCCTGAATCGCTTCGAGGGAGTCCAAAAGTTTTTTTTCCATGGCCTCACGAAACTCCTCCCACACAGGTTTTTGCTTCAGCCACCATCTAAACCACATTCTTCTGGCCTGCCAGTATCTGTCAGATAGTTAGATATGTTATTGATCCATCTAACTATCTCTGTCTATCTACTGTTTTCCCTTAATGTGGAGCATAAATGGCTACACGCGCAATAAAGATTCAGCTAATCTTATATGGCAGTGGGACTGCTTGAGGGAGATCTTTAAAAAATAATCTTTGAAAAAACAATTTGCTTTCCCTGTTTTCCAATTTAATTGGCAGCAATGTTTCAAGGTCGCAGCTTGATTGACAGCCATTGGCACGAGTATGGCACAATGTTTTTTGTTGTTGTTTTTTTTTTTAATTGACTTTTTGGAAAACATTGTGCTTATAGAAAGTAAGCAGTACTGTTTTGAGACACTGGCAACTAGATAACGTATCACCCTACTGCAGATAAAATGAAAGCTTTAAGTACAAATTACATTTCTCTGCAGCAGCACACCCATTTATTCTGGTAAGACAGAGCCCTTATTAACAAATGAGGGTTGAGTGTCTTGCTCAAAGACACTTTAACAAGGATCTATAGGCAGATTGATTATTGTGTGAATCACACCTGTGACTTGCCAGGAAACAACTCTTCACCACTAATTGTTTTGGCTACAAGGTAAATTGAGTCTTAAGATAACACTCCTATTACTGCTGGTTTCCTGCATAATTAACATTATTGACCCCTACAGTGGAGCTAATTCACATTCATCTTGCCCTCATTTGTTTTGATGAACACTTTCCTGATGCATACTGCTGTGTGGATGATGTAACCGCTTTCTTTTTTTCCGCAACACAGAGGTGTGATAAAGACAGAAAATTACAGCTGCCAGCATACGTTGGATGTCAGTTGTCAAAATGTCAGCCTGTGCATCAAAGTTTGCTTCTCTATAGTATATAGGCACACACTGCCTGTCGATATACAAGCCCAAAGGCAGTCAGTCAGTATAAAGTCAGTGTGTACAGTTTGTGTAATGACTGGGGAAGATCGGAGCATCAGGGACTAAGCCTGCAGAGCAAAATAACTTGGATTTACACAAAAGGATACAAAATATAATTTACACTTTGTTGTAGTTGTGACCTTCTATCTCCAGGGTATATATAGTGTAGCATTGGTAGCATGGAAGAGAGAGGCAGAAACAGACTCTAGTTATACAACACTGACTGCACAATGGCTGCAGAATTGTACTGGAAATTGTTGTTTGATTTTGAATGAACGTCTTCTGTATTACCAACATAGGCTATGAAAAATAATCAGTTTGTCATAAAATTCTTGGGAATTTTAATCTTACAGCTAAACAGGATTTAAAATGGATTTTTTTCCTTACATAAAGGAATAACGTTAAAAACCATTCAGAATTTTCCAGGACTCCCTCTAAAAGCATTTTGAAAGTAAGGCAAACCAGGATGTTTTATGGGTAATGCAAAGGCTAATACACCTACTGTTATCTTCCGCTGAAAGCTTTTCTCGCTAAGATTTCCTTGGACTGCAATGTGCTTGGTCTGCATTTTTCTTGATTTAGGCCCAGCTTATCTTAAGCTTATAGAGATGTCAGCAAAACCCCCCCTTTAATAGCGCAAGGCTCTTAATTCATTACCAAATGTAAACTTTGCTGCAGAGGAGAGCAGGATGGGCTGGGGGAAAATTAGAGGGTACATTCTACTCAACTAATTACTCTGTAAATTCAAGACCCCCTTGGGGAAAAAAATCAAAACACACAGACATTTTTGTCTGTATTTAATAAAATCAATGTACCCAAAGGGTGTAATTTCACAATTTTACATGTTGTATTAGTTGCCTCCCCACCTCCTCCAATACAGGAGCAAAAAATTTTCTGGTTAAAAAATTATAATCATCCACTTGTAGCAGCATTGCTTCTCCCTTAAACCAGTTCAGTGTGGATAATATTCAGGTAGCACTGTGAACATGCCTCCAGACATGAGCTTTCAAAATATGTTTATTACCCAAGGGTTTTCTGCTTAATGATGCTGCCAGGGTCACAAAGGGGAAATATCAAGCTACCTGTCTGTGATGACTGTGATGATTAAAACCTTTGATGCAGCGCTGTCACCCTGTCTGACCAAAGGCTGAATGTAGGCGAGGACACAAATCCCTGCAAACTGGTCATTAAACAGCCGACATCACAGAGCTGAGGATAAGCCAGACCAAGTGCCGCTTTTGTCTGCGGCTCCAGTCCACACTCTTATCTTGTCGGAAAAGACAGATTTCAAGGTCAACCAGTGACCTCTCAAATGTCCGAGCTGTCATGTTGCCCAGTTCCAAAACACACAGACTTAAAACCCACCTATGGACACATTTTGGTCTGTGTCACACTTGTTTAAAGTTAGCCTTTTTTGGTGGCCTTTAAAGACTGCATGAATTGGAGTTGTTGACCTCCTGAAGACAGAAAATGTTATAAGGGAATCTATATGTAACACTCACCTTATAGGCTTAAGAATTGTCTCCAAAAAGGTCAGCCTGAATTCACACTGTGCGCAGAGAGAGGGGTGTTTGATTATCAGGACGTGGGTTTGGGTGAACTATTCCTTGGTGGCCTCACAGGTGGGCTTCTACATGAAATCTCACATTTCAGCTTTCCTAGCTGGTGATAAAGCTCGAGGGGTTGCACAGTTCATCTGTTGGTCGAGTCATCACTTTAATCCAGAGTAAAAAACAATAAAGAAAGTAACTATTATACTGATTACCATCATTCTGATTAGGTATTCATGTTCCCCATATAAGGATTACTAATGACGCTCACCCTCACTTTTCCCCATATTGACACCATCCATCCATTCTCTTCCGCTTATCCGGGGCCGGGTCGCGGGGGCAGCAGCCTAAGCAGGGAAGCCCAGACCTCCCTCTCCCCAGCCACCTCCACTAGCTCCTCCAGAGGGACTCCAAGGCATTCCCAGGGCAGCCGAGAGATATAATCTCTCCAGCGTGTCCGCTTGTATTCGTGATCTTGTTCTTTCGGTCACTACCCAAAGCTCATGACCATAGGTGAGGGTAGGGACGTAGATCGACCGGTAAATCGACAGTTTCGCTTTGCCGCTCAGCTCCCTCTTCACCCCGACCGACGCAGCGTCCACATCACTGCAGACGCAGCACCAATCCATCTGTCGATCTCCCGTTCCCTTCTCCCGTCACTCGGTCTCAGATTTAGAGGTGCTGATTTTCATCCCAGCCGCTTCACACTCGGCTGCAAACTGTTCCACTGCGAGTTGGAGGCCACCACCTGATGAAGCCAACAAGACCACATCATCTGCAAAGAGCAGAGACGAGATCCTGAGGCCACCAAAGTGGAAGCCCTCTGCCACATGGCTACGCCTAGAAATTCTGTCCATAAAAATTATGAACAGAACCGGTGACGAAGGGCAGCCCTGGCAGAGTCCAACACTCACAGGGAACGAGTCCGACTTATTGCCGGCAATGCGGACCAAGCTCTCACTGCGGTTGTACAGGGACTGAATGG
>VOQJ01038620.1:6323-18838 GCA_015052665.1 Apistogramma diplotaenia | reverse complement strand
AAAAAGTGTCTTGATTCACAAAGCGGATGTTGAGTTTTCCCTGGTTTTCCCTGGCCTGCCAACCCCCCCCCCCCACCCACACACACACACACCCAATCATGCTTTTTTAATGTGACAAGGCATCTGAAGTGGCTCAGCACTGTTTGATTCCACAGTGCAGAAATTTGCAGTCATTTGTTTAAAAGCTTTTTCTCTCCCACTGTGAGGGCCGGATTGTGTGAGCAGATTTGCATGAAGCTCAGCAGTACTGTACCCTGGCGTGGTTCCACCGCTGTGGTGCCAGTGTGACGACGACTTTCTCTGCACCTCGGCCACTTATGCTTGTTTTATCGTACCTCAGTTGTGTCCGTTTGCGTGGGTGTCTGCCTACAAAGAGCCTGTGGAGAGGGGTGCTCAACCTACGCACGTCACATGCTGATTGGCTGACTCTCGTTTAGGAGTTCAGCAGGAGCCAAGGTTCAAAAATACAGTATGAAAAACTGCAGTAGATAACTTTCATTGTTTTAAACACTCGATTTCGCTTCAGCTCTCTGCAGGCTTTAGCGTGGCTCTTCTCCATTGTTGGTTGATGGACCAACAACAGCACAAGCAAGAGTAGTGCTCAGGCCTTCAGACGTTCTCCATATGGAAGCACACTCTCTGCAGGCCCGTCCATAGCTGCATACAGTCCACTAACAAACTGCTAACACAAAACCATGAAATCCATTAATAAATTATTCTGCTATTTATTATTTAAGTGCTTTTTCAGGCAGAAATGCCAATTCTTCTGTGGTTCCAGCTGCTCACTAATAAGGTTTTTCTGCCTGTTTCTGTAAGTGAGCTTTTAAAGTGTTTGGATGTGAAAAACCACCCGAAGGCATCAGCTTGGCCTGCAGGAGTTTCCTCACCGTCTCACTGAAACCTGTCAAAATAAAACACACAGCTCGTGTTTTCACGCACTTGCATGATTCTTGCTGCGTTCGAGCCCAAGATTTAGCCACCAAACGTGAAGCTGTTCTGCTTTTATCGGAAAGATTATTACATGAATGTCCTAATAGCTTTTTTTTGGTTCATCATAAGTAGGAGAACCAGTAAAAAGCTGAAAGCAAAGTAAATAATGCACAGTGCCGAGCTGTGCACCATGTTATACTATAAATGCTCAGAGATGCAACTCTTTTGATATAGCTCCTTCTACAACACACAACAATAACACTGTTAGTTCAGGCAGATCAGCTGATCTCACTGTCAGCCCCACATCAGCTGATGACTCAGCAGATACTTAGATTGCTTAGATTTAATCATTAAAACTCATATATAGCACTGGATTTAAGCTCTACCACAGCTCCTCCTGACTTATCTGTGTCATTGATACCTGCTCCGTATAGAGATTCTTGGTGTGGTGTTCTCCCTGCTCTATATATATGAGGGGTCCTAGAACAGAGCCATTCTGCCTAATATGAATTCATTTTACTGTAGTGGTCCTGACAATGTAAAAAAAGCTATCTAAGCTCTGCAGTCAAATGGAGTCAAACAGAAATGTTTGCCTGCTACTGCTTCAGTTTCTTTGTCGCTCGGTAGCATCTCCACAGCTTAACAAAAACTGCCTCCCGAGGCGCTGAGCGCACAGACGACGTGTCCTAAGCTGAGTGGGACGGCCTCATATCAACCTCACGCTGCTATGGTTTCATTTTTTTAATGTACAGGAGTTTAATATAGCTCCGTGGTATAGCAGCCTCTGAACCGGGAAAATGTTTTCAACGTATTTTTTTAAACAAGTACCGAGTACACACTGACCGTGGAGACACAGGCTTTATTGTTGCACAGTCATATGTTCATGAATCGCAGTGATGTTACAGTGTGAACCCCGTCTGCACTCACAATCTGTCTCTTTCTCCGTCTTTCGCTCCCATGCGCACACACACACTGTGAGGTCATGTGGCTTCTTTATATCCTGGGCCTTGGACGTTGTTGTATAACCTGTCTCTGCATTGTGGTTCCTTGGGCCCACTCGAGGCCTGACTGTGGACTGTGGTAGTGTTACGTAATGGCTCTCTGTGCGGTTTCCACCTCCCCTCTGCGCCATGTGGAGAAGGGATTTTTGTGTTCAGCAGTCATGTCACTGTCACCAGCCTTTGTGTTGTAAATAGCTTGTTTTTCACATCACACCAAAGTGACATTTTACTCTTTGGTTTTGTTGGATACACTAAGCACCTGACAGCTCATTTAAGCGTTGATTTATATGAAGTTATTATATACTTATGAAGAAGGAGTTGAAAATGAGTTTTAATTAAAAATATGTGAAATGATTCGTAAAATGTCACAGTCATGTTTCTGTTTGGATGGCAGTGTTGCTCTGATGTGATGAATTATAACTTTACCCGTGAAGTTAGTTTGCAAGTGAAGTTTCTTCTTTGTGCTTCGTAATATTGAAGTGCACAAACTGCCCTTCTTCTAGTGGCCATTCGAGGCTGGTGCCGGCGGTGAGTGAGGATCCATCGATTCCCATGTCCCATGATCCTCAGCAGTAAACTTAACATGTTCACAGCCTGGAACGAGAATGATTTTGATCCAGCTAGAATTCCTCTTTGGAACAGCTCTGCAGGGAACTCTGTCTTGGATTTCGTGAAAGCGTAACCTCTGGGCCATGGTCAGAGCTGTCAGCTGTGGCTGAAAGCTGGCGGCTAAGATGGGTGCTACCTCTCTACCACTCAATTTTTTAAAGTAAATTTATGGAGTTTACTTACTTAAGGAGTTTACTATGAAGCTCCTGGCACACAGTTTCTGATATTAATGTCAGAGGAGGTGGTTTTTATGCAACTTGCGCCTCAGCACTCGGCGCCCGTGCTCTGTAACTTTACGTGGTCCCCCACTTTGTGGCTGAGATGCTGTGGTTCCCAAATGCTTCCATTATGCAGGGTTACCACTTACAGCTGATCGCGGAACATCGAGGAAGGACGAAAATTCACGATGCTCAAATTCAGTGAGCTCTTCAGAACAACCCATTCGTGCAGGCTGCATGGCTAGGTGCTTGGATTCATACACCTGTAGCAATGAGAACGAAAACACCTGGATCCAAAGATCAAGAGGTGTGGAACCCGGGAACAGGGGATTTCTCAGTGAAGAGATGAAGAACCAGCTGCTGCTGGTTGGAAAGAACCTCGAGGTCTTTAAACAAAGACACCAACAATTTTCTGGACAAGTTCCTTGTTTTGTCTTTTTTTTTTTAATATTTAACTTAATAACTTTATCTGCATTGCAAAGCAAGAATCAGATGAGTCACATTGATTCAATTTCCCGAGTAAAGATTGAGAATTATTATTTGCCTGCATGGATGGACGAGTAAGTGAACACGACACGCTGCAGAGAAAAATAAAGCGGTAATAAAATAATAGAGATGGAGCTATTAAAATAAACGCCTTTAATTTACACCTCTACATCTAGACAGTGCGATTGTCCTCTGTGGCACACGGCATCCCGACACTGTGTAATGTCACTGATCCAGAACACATGCTGCAGGCCAGCGCGCTCTGCAGAAATGCCACACTGTTGACCTTCTTCAGAAATGCTGTGTGAGGAGGACTACAGAATCCCACAACATCAAATTGTGGTGCAGACCTCCTCCCACCTGCACTACCTCTGACATTCTCTGCTCTTTCAGTAGTAATGCACCACTCTCTCCACAGTTTGCCTCTAGACACGCATTGGTGTGATGGCGTCTTATATAAGTTAGTAAAGCTGTAGAGGGTCTAATAATGACTTTCATTAAACAGGTTCTTTTCAGCTTCTGTATAAAAGTCTGCTTGGACTCACACGTGTCGGGTCAACTCTGATCTCACGCATTTTTGCCCATAAATTATCGTGTGAACAAGATATCTCAGGACGGCCTTGAGCAAGTTTCTTTCTCAGATGCTCACTTGGAGCTTTCTGAAGGTCATTGCATTATGAATGTGTGCAATAAGCACATCGTTCATTTTGTTTACAAAGTGCTCACACTCTGCATGTGGTCTCTAAAAGCGCATCTCAGCTGTGCAGCTAATACGTGCAGGTCAATATTTATTATCCTCCTCGCAGTATTGAACAGTGTTATATTACATTATTGGTTCTCTTCATATTTTGCAGGCTTAGTAAGCATAATATTTCACAAGCAGCTGTTTCCTGTTTTTCTCCACAGAACTGAGTTCAAGGCGTACAGAGATGTGAAGCCAGTAAAGATGATCCGGGCCAAGTCCCAGTACCTGCCGCCGGATGAAAAGACGAGCTTAGAGACCAGCTACAGCGCAACCTTCAAGGCCCAGTTCCCGCTGCAGCCTGCTGACAACAAGGCCCTGGAGAGGAGGAGGATACGCAGTTTGTACAGTGAGCCTTACATAGACCCCACCAAACAGGTGAGAGCACACCTGCCATACACTGTGCTAAGGATTTAAACAAAATGCAGTGATAGAAATGAGACCTATGATGTTGTGAAATTCTTACCACGATCATCTCATTGCACATCTCAGTTTTGCAAGAAGGCCGTAACTGAGGCATTTCAGCTCAGGAATCTCTTCTCCGCTATCCACCGTCCTTAGGTTGACAGGTATAGTGCCCCTCGCTCTAAATCCAAAAAGTCTGGAGCCACAGCAGCAGGCCAGGGCAAGCCAGTGAAGAAAGCCAAAGATAAGCAGAGCACTGCGCTGAGGGGCTCCAAGAAGGCGACCTCAGAGAACCAGCCCGAGAACCGGCCTTCGGTGGGGGACAAGGAGAAAAGTAAAGAGATGAACAACAAACTGGCTGAGGCAAAAGAGTAAAAATCATTTAGCACTACTTCTTCTTTTCTTTCTTCTTTTTGGGGGTAAAACGAACACAGAGGCTGCAAAATTGATTCAAAGTTGGTTCTCATCTGTCTCTCCTCAAGCATCTTTTTCCTTCTCTTTCTCATTCTTCTCTTCAGTACTCGTTCGCTACCTCTTGGCCACAGTTATCCAGTAATACTAGAATAAGATGCTGGGCTCTGGACATGTCATGCCATTGCTCCTCCGATGTCACGCTGCACCATATTGCTTTAGAGTGGGAGGGAGCATCCTCTCCCTTCTCTCAGCCATTTGATGCTACCCACCACCACCACCCCCACTCTGCTCGCCTCCACTGCCAGGTTGCCATGGCTACCAGCTGCCTTGCTAGCCAATTGATGAGTGCACGAGCCCGGCGACAAGCAATTCTGACGGCTTGGCTTTGACCAACCGAGCAGATTGCGTTGTTGAATTTATCAAGGATTTATTTTTTGTTTGTTTTTTTTGAGAAAAGTGAATCAAATTGGCTCTTTGGATATGCACGACAAAAACGAGCAGCAAGTCTGAAATCTTTGATAAATGTCCCGCTTGGTTTATCATGATGAGTGTCTGAGCCCATGCCTTGTTTTGTACCTGCTCTGTTATCTTAGCTGCTGTTCTCTGTTCGTGGGGCTCAAAGTCTGCGTTGGGCAATATCAGCTCTGTTAAATGTGATTTTTGTAATCAGTGTCTCTCTCTGAACTAAATTCTCTTGTACGCCTTTTTATAATTCATCTAAAGAAAAACACACCTTGTTCTTCTCGCTCAGCATTTGCTCCCTTCATGTGAAGCCCCGTTCACACCGGGGCGTTTTGCAATGCACAGTTTGCAGCCATCTGGGTCACGCTAAACTGATTATGATTATGCACCAGTCAGTTTGCAAAGCATCAGAGGATTCCCTCTGAATTAGATAACATTATCACACAGGCCTAAACATACATATAACATGCAGCAGTAACAACGTTCCTCAGAAGCAGAGAGAGATGGAGTTCAGCGAAGCTGGAAAATGTTGTGCCGGGTGGTGTGAGCTTCCAATTTCACTGACCACCGCTCAGGCTAATCGCCTCTAACACAGCCTTTGCTAACAAGCTGCTCGTGCGTCTCCTTTCGGATTTTCCTCTTTTATGCGCTCTGCAGAGGGTGACTGTAACCAATGTGATTAGGCTGCTGCTGGATGACAGCACACGTCTCATATTATAGCTACTTAATAACAATATTCTCATCACCGTTGACGACGGAGCTGAGGTGCAGATCTGAAAGAAAACACAGATTTTCTTTCAGATCTTATAAATGTTTGTTTCTGATAGAGTCACAGTGACGCGTTGGATTCCGCTCTTCGTCGCTCTCTGTTTCTGAATGCACGTTTTACTGGAACCAGTGAGTTCATTTGAGCTTAGATGAATCGATTTTTCTCTCCCAGATTCAACATGGTAGCGTAGTCAAACTCTGGTTAGGCCAAATCCCTTCAGGCGTAAAACTTTACACTATTTATCTGTCAAAACGAATTATAACCTGTTGTGTATATAACTTATATTTGCTACTAGTTTATAGTGAAGATACATGCTGGCTGAGTCCAATTCTACACTTAAGCCTCAGCTGCTTTCTCTTAGCATACATAGAGACACCTTGTTTTGCATTAGAAGACAGTCTTGTGATGGTTCACTGTATCATTGTGCTCCGCCCTACACACACCTCACTGTTTTCATGCCACTTGGCATCTTTCTGTCCATTCTGGATGAAGGACTGTACCTTCTCTGTTTTCTGTGGTGTCAGAGACAGCAGCAACTATTACCACCCCTGCTGCATCACATCTGTCCGAGCCGAGCACACCCTCCATCAGGGATAAAGGTCTGACTCATTAGGATTTTGCAGCCTTTGGTTGGGTTTGCTTTGTCATGTAACATAGGGGAGGGGGGGCTTGTAGGGCCAGTAAATGTAAAGAGTGCTTAGCACACCACACACCCGGTGCTATCTTTATGATTTTTAGGCAAATAAGGATAGAAAGTATGGTAAAGAAAGTGATGTCTTGGACAAAAAAAAAAAAGTTGTGATGTGCTTGTGTTTCTATCTGCTTGCTCATATTTAATGAAACGTTGCAAATAAATGCAAAAAAAGCAGAAAAAGCAGTGTCTTCTTTGCTTCTTTTTGTTAAGAAAAGCGGTGAAAGATTAGTGGTTGCAGGTGTCTGTCAGCGTTCCTCCTGTTCGAGTCTTTGTGACAGACCACATTTCTGAAAAAGAATCCACATGGAAGAGAATTTTCTCTCACAACTTTCTATGCTTATCAAAGATTGCGCCGCGTTCTGGCATGAGCTCTGACGCCTTCCCGAGGTCCTGCATGTTGCCCTCATGTGAGAACTGAAGAATATATTATTTTTGCATCGTGTCTCAATATATTCTTAGAACTCATCTGGTTTACAGAGCAGCATGCATGTGGAAGGATGTCCAGACACTTATTCCAGAATAAGATGTCATGTGCTTCATAGGCACTTTTGTTAATGTACGAATGCTGCACACACACACACACACACACACGCGTTTTATTACACTATTACACACTGTTCTCGCTCACACCTTAGCCTGGTGGCACGGGTATACTATTTAAGGATGTCACATTTGGATGATGCTGTGTCCAATCTGTCCTGTGCTAATCAGTGACATTCTGGTTCATTTGAAGGGTTGTGCTAAAACAGTACCACTACATACAACTCTGCCAGCCAATCCGAGATATTGGCTGGGTGCAGACTCTAAAGCAACACCTGTGGGGCTGTGCACTACCCAATCCCAGGTAATCAATCACGAGAGCAACAAGAAGAATTAGAGACAGAATTGCCACTCATTCCCATTCATACATGCTCATGGAGTTGTGATTTATTTTTGTTTTCTATTCTGCAGTTGTGTTTTTTTCTGGTGAACCACCACATTATCTCTGGTGTACTCCCCTCTGTATTTCTCTTCCATATGGACACTAGAGTAGGGGGAGGTGGGTTAGAGGGGGGGTGCTTGCCTGCCTGCTGTCACAATCTACATGTAAGGTTCCTTAAGGTGGCTTTTCTTAAGGAGGCCTTAGGTTTAGTCCAGTCCTCATCAACTTTTCCTGATCGAGCTGCTGGAATGTGCCCACTCTCCATGGTTAAATTGCATGACTGACTTGTTGAGTTATCAACTCAGGTATGACACCCCCTCCCCAAATCATTTAAAACTGTAATAGTTTCATATTTTTTTGTGGATTTCAGAATTTCTTTTTTTTTCCATTAAAAGTGTTTTGAAAGCATGCTGCCACTGTTTTCTGTTGGACCTGCAATCTGAGTTTCTGGTCAGTACTTTTGCCCAGGCTTTGCACTCTATCTAGACTACGATGAGTGTTAGCATGGATGTGAGACGAGCAATAGGTATGAATGAAATGAGGGAAGCAACACTGCTTTGATCAAATTTAAAGGAAATCAATCATAGGTGCATGCTAATGATCTAATATGTGATGTGCACTTTTCCATCGTGTACGACATTTTGTAGCTTTTCCTCCAAAGAACACCCCGAGACCCTCATTGTACTCTTGGCATCCTGGAAATCGTAGTGCTGCTGTAGTATTGATTTGAAAAAGTGGCTCGTATTGATTGAGATGCAAAGCTGCCAAAGCCAAAAGCTTTATCAGAAATCAGCACGCGGTATGTAAAGTAATATTTGTGGAAAGCAAAGAAACGAGAAAGGAAGCCCGCGGTGCTGCCAAATCTTTCACAAACACTCTCTGAAATGAGCGGTCACAGGGTGCTCAGCTCAGCCCCGTTACCTTCTTGTGCTTGGCCCTGGAGAAATGCTTCATCGTGTGTCTCTTTCTGTCTCCTTCTCTGCTGTCTTAACCATGTGCTGCCTCCTAGAGATGCTAAAGACGAGGTTCTCCGACCCAGTCATCATCATTCCCACAATGCTGCTGGAGGAGAACCACAACCACCGCTGGAGAGACCCGAACCTCGGAGGAGCGGTGGAGTCGTACGCTTTGCCCTAGATATGAACCAGACTGAGTGATTCTGCCGGGACGGAGGCAGACGCATCTTTATGCAGAGACTGATGCTCTGTACTGTAAATATCTAGTATTTAAGTTGGACTAGAAAGAAAGAAAGAAACAGGTGAATCTCACCAACAACAACAAAAAAAACCAACCTTGTTATCCAGGAGGAGTTCCACATAATGGAGACGCGCATGTTTTAAACAGCTTCTGGCTCAAAGGTTTCAGCTTTGACCCACGGCATTATTGCAAAGGTGCTACATTATATATATATTTATTTATTTTGGTTTCATGCATTTTAATTTTAAAGATCATGTCAGTCTATTAGTACCAATACCACACCATGAAGTGCTCAACAGCTACAAAATACTGTACTGTATATTGATGGGTTTTAGTGTAAATAAATCAGCATAACTTGCAGATGGGCATATTTTATTGCATTTGAAGCAGGTCTGAAGTGAAGAAGAGTGCAGCTCTTATCCGGGACCCAGTCTTCCTGAATCTGAAATGAGACCTTTGGGCTGTGAGACGGCAGCGAATAACAAGGAGAAAAAGTTGAGCTTCAAAGTGATTGTATGAGTTTGGCATCATTTGAAATCGATATTAGTGCCAATATTAGTGTTCAAAATGCTTTTTTTTAACAGCAGCATTTTGTTATGCAGGCCACAATTTTATATCTCCATTTCATTCTAATAATAATAAGAAAATAATAAACTTTCTTAGTTTCCTGCTGAAACTGGATGAACCTGCTGAACCAGGCTGGCATGCCTGCAGGAAGCACATTTTAGACCCTTTTTTCCAAGTTACACAACTTTCATAAAGACCCATTCAGTTTGTCTGCTGAGGCCACATTAGTAAAGGCCACTTCCTCTTTTATTTGAAGAACAGTATCAGGTGCACATACAGCTTATTTCTCTGTATTATAGTGTTCCCCAAAAATATATTTCCCCTGGATGCATCATTACTGTGCATGATGATGACTTGCACAATTTGAGTCTAAATACTGATCTGCAGCAGTGGGACGGACCTTAAGTCTGAATTTAGTACGAGAACATCAGAAGAAGCCAGTCATGGTCCAGTATGCAGCTCACACAGGTGTGAATCTTGAAGAAGGGAACATCTTAAGTTGAAGGACTTTTAATGAGTTTGTTACATTTTTCTTTGTCTTAAAGCACCAGAGTTACCAAACCTGCTGAGGTCAGAGGTCGAGGCCACAGCTGGCAGAACTCACCCGAAGGTCTGCTTGGGTTCAATGTGGGAAATAGAAGTGCAGTGTTATACGCGTCTAGGAGATGTTTGTCTTCAAGACTTTCTACCAGAAAACAAACATTTATTTTATTATTCATATTTTTGTTGAGGTCTACAGAAAAAAAGGGAACCTGTCTTGCACTCACCTGTGTGTGAGTGCACCTGCATGGATGTTGATCCCTTCTTTAAGCTTTCTATTGTGAGTTAGTGCAGTGCAAAGATACGTGCATTGATGGTGTGCACATGTGCAAGAGGACAAAGTGGTCTAAAACTGACTTCATATTCAATCTGATCAAAGAATCAGGTTCGACTGAATCAGATTACATGTGACCAGACATGAAATGGCAGCTTTCAGAACTTGTTTCCGTTTTTGTCTCAGTGCTACAGACATGTTTTGGTCAGTGCCTGCTGAGATTTGACACTCGGCACTCCGGCAAACAACGCCGAAACAATCCTGGACTAGCTGTGCTCAAACATGTATCATTGCCAGACCTACACTGAACTTACATTTTCAGGCTCCACTCAAAAGTCTACAAATACTAAATAACAATGCATCACCTAAGTGACATGTTCTGCATGAAAAAGCAGAACATGCAATCAAAGCATATTTGATGTGTGTTATGTAAGCAAGAGAGGCATAAGAAAGGCATGAAACAGCTGGTTTGAGGTTTCCAAACAGAAGCTGCTTCCTTGTTATTACAACTTGTGTTGCTCCTCATTAGACTACCCTTCCCTCATTACTGCTCTCTGTATGGCTTTGCCTGCATCTCCTCACAGGCACGCAGATACAGACGCACAACAAAGCTGAGCTCCGCTGTCAGAGGTGGTGTGTCATTAACGCTTGCATCGATGCTGAGCATTGCTGGGATCTGTGCATTGACAGGCTGTTGTCTCAGATGAGCTCCGGGGGAGGGGAAGTGATGCTCAGCCTTAATCAGTGAGTCAGACATGGTAACAGAAAGGCTGCAAAGGGAGACGAGCGCCACTGACTCTTCATGTTACTCTATGTTGTTTATTAGTGGCAGTAAGAAAACTATAGGGAGAAAGCTTTTACAGAGTTGGTTTTTTTTTATTTCTGATGTAGTTATTTATGCTGTGACACTATGAATGTCAATAATTTTCATATTCAGTGTGGTGGTGGGAGTCCGAAGAACAAAATGAGGATGACTGAACAAATAGAATAGAATAGAATAGAATGCCTTTATGCCTTTTCAGATGCACAATGAGATTGGAGAGAAGAAGAAGAAGAATATCAAATAGAATCAAAACAGAATCCATCCATTTTCTACTGCTTCTCTGGGTCCAGAGAAGCAGGGCCGGCTGTCTGAGCAGAGAAGCCCAGTAAAGTGTTGCCTGGTTTAATCCAAACACACGATCTCTCCAGAGTGTCCTGGCTCCGACGCAGGGTCGCCTCCCTGCTGGACGTGCTGATCTACAAGACATCCAGGAGGCATCTCAGTCAGGTGCTAAAGCACCCAGACTGGCTGCTTTTGATGTGACTGAGCAGCAAATTTACTCTGAGCCCGACCAGAACGATGGAGCTCCTCACCCGACCTCTGAGGCTGAACCCAGACACCCTCAGGAGGAAGCCACTCTAACTGCAGCATGTGGCCATAGGCAGCTTAAGGAGACACTCAGCTTTTTTATGACTAAGGACTGTTACCCTAACCCCCATAACCCTAATGCCACTACAGGTAAACAGGGATCAGACAGTCGGCGTGCTGACTGGCAGAATGAATGCTGTAATAAATGAGACTTTACTGAACTGCTTAATAGTCATATTGTAACCAGCCATTACGCAGACATGCTTTGATTCATCTGACCCAAATTACAGATGCTGGTTCACTTTCATGGTAAGAAAGACCAGTGAGAATTTCAAGCTTTTCATCTTTAAACTCACAAACTACACAAACGCCTGGGACCATGAAAAATACCACATTTCACAAATAAAGGTCCAGCACTGAAATATGGTTAAAGTAATATATAAAAATTATTATTAAAAATATACAAATTAAAAACCATTATAAACCAATTTGTGTGGATTTTACACAATCAGTTAAACATATCCTATAATTCTGCAATAAATTATCATCAAATGTTTGATATTACAAATCTTTAACTAAAAATAAACATATTGGAGTAACTGCTTTTTAATTCACCACTGAATCACATTAATGGAACTGAGTGACAAGTAAGCGATTCGTAGCAATTAGAAAGTGATATCTTCTAATAATTCATGGACAGCATAATTATATCTCTCACCTCTGAAGATTACAAAGCCATTACACTGGCCAGAGGCTGAGCTGCTCTATGAAAACACAATGAGGATCAGGATGTTCAATTAGTAATGATCCGTGTGAGTGAACGCCTTAAAGAGATCCCAGCACATCCGCCCCGAGATCATAAAGCGGGACAAACCACTGTTTCAGAGCCGCCGTGACCTGGATGCACACAGAGGGAGAGAGCGGTGCATGGGGG
>VOQJ01038617.1:40837-63668 GCA_015052665.1 Apistogramma diplotaenia | reverse complement strand
TTTCAGCTGCAGGTATTAATGTTACCAATGTTCCCCCCTCCCCCCCAATCTGGGGGCAGCAGAGCAACAAAACAAAAATAATGTCACATACAATCACCATATAGCCATAGACAGTTATCCTTTTAGTTCAAAATTAATATCCGCACATATGGATTTTTGTTTTTTAGACTGCTGATTATGTTAAGTACAATAGTTAATCTCTTCAGTTGCCAAATACCAATCTGTCTGTAGCTTGTGTGCCATCAGGTATTGTAATAGAAATCTGGGAAAAATAGTGAGAATGAACCAAAAACACCAAGGTGGAACAGGATGGAAAATCAAGAGTTAGCCGAATGGCATAGAAAGGCACAGGGGATGGGGTTTCATAATAACAAGCCTTAGTGGCACCATACATCAGCATCATTTGAAGACAATACCCCCAAAGAGAGAAAAGAAAGTAGGCCAGATGAGAATGTCTTTCAGGTACAATACTTTTATTTTTCCATTGGAAAGTTGCTTTCCAGATGCCAGCATCCCTGAGAACATTTAAAATGCAAACCTTCTGGACAGCCCCATCAATGAGGTGAAACAGGCCAGCCAAAAGATATTCACATCAGCAACACGCAGCCCTGCACAGTCTTTTTTTCCTTCTTTTAAAGTCTATTTTAATCACTGACTAGTAATGCTGTCCAGTCTCTGAGGCTTTGTGACGAGGATATGTTGCCCCTCTCTGCCTGGAAAAATTACTGCAGGGCATGTGCTGGGTTGAGAGCTGTCCATGGTAGTACTTTGTGAGCAGTGATAATGTCTATCCCTATTCTACACTAGACTGTGGATCCCAGGAGAAGGAGAGCTCCGTGATAAACAGGCTTATTGACATCATTTCAGCTTGAAATACATCATCAAGTAAATAAAAATAAAATCAAAGAGTAGCAGGTATGGTTGGAAAAATAGCATTGAAACAAACTAATAAACACAAACCATTAAATCCACTAATCCCCTTTAATCCCCTGTTCAGATAAATCATATAATCTTTCCATGAGGTCTGTAGACAGAGAGCTTTGCTACTGTTTTTAACCTGTGTTACAGTTACTCTAAGAGTCCGTGACAATAATAACTTTTCATCCCATCAGAATCATTCACCCTGTCACATACTTCCAAACCCTACCAGGAAACAATATTCAAAAGCCATCAGCTGGTGTGGCCAAGTGGCTGTTGAAGGATCTTCAAGGGATGTTTAGCAGCATGACTTAACCCTTGTTGTTCCCTCATTTTAGTCAACGGGACTGCTCTATGCGGTCATCTCAAAGCAGCCCCTGCGGTGCGTCTGCATGTCTCTCACCCGGCGGATGGACTGGATCTGGGGGTGGTGGGCTCCCCACTCATTCCAGTGCTTGTAAGCACCCATTTCAAGCATATATTGGTAACCACGGTAGCCAGGGTACTGGTAACCCACCCAGCTATGTGAAGAAGACAGAAATAGAGGTGAATTACAGATCTTTACATTTCAGTTTTCAGAAGGTGTTAAACTGTTTTAATTATTAGATAAATAGAAGTCTTTGCACGTACGTTTGGTGCTACCTGGATACATTGTTATACAATTCAGAAAGGTCTTTTCTGCATAAAACAACCCCCCCCTCTTCTCCTGACAATGTTTCTTATTTTGCATCAATCATAATGTTCTCTGACTGAAGAGTCTGAAGCGGGGTGGGGGGGTTCGAGACAAGTGGGGCTTTGACTTACGTTCCACCAGTGACCTGAATGCTGGCAACGCGGTCCTGGAAGCCATAAGACCACAGGCTTGGAATATCCTCATCACACACTTCCATCTTACGACCCTCAAAGTTTGCACATTCATACAGGCAAATCTTGTGGTCCTGTGGGTCCTGTTGGAGAAATAAATCACTTTAACCCCACTTTCCTGTTCTAATTTTTCTAATAGTTTTAATAAAAATATAAATAAACATAAAAAAAGCATTATTAAGATTACTAAGGATAGGTGAAGTATGATTCTGTAATACTGGTTGTTTTTGAACATAAATGTTTTAGAGTATAAAATTAAATCTTTGACAAACAATGCTGCACAAAAATGTCATCTAATTAAAGCTTTAGTCCAAAAATGAAAGGAGCCTATAAATACACATATAACTAAAACCCTGAAAAAAAAGTTATTTTAAGCCATCTTTTAAAAATAGACGGATGTGAGCTGCAATTGGAGGCCGACAGCAGGAACAAAAACAGAAACAGAAAGTCCCCTCCACCCCACCCCCATTCCCCTGCACCACCACAACTCACCATTCGGAGTGGTCTGACCGACATGATGCGGTCACACCTGTAGCTGTTGGACCAGGTGTCCCACCGGGGGTACTCTCCCTTCTCTAGTATGAACATCTCACCGGTCATGTTCTGCTGCTCATATCCCACCCAACTGCAGAGGCAGACATACAGATAAGGAAAAGGGAAAACATATAGTGTGTTGTTACTCATAATATGTTTAACACGGGGTTGTTGACTTACGGTCCGATCTCTACCCGGATGGAGCCGATTCTGTCCATACCCTTCTCGCACAGGTTACGGTTCTCTCCAAACAGGTCCATCCTACGGCCTTGGAAGTTCTCATATTCATAGAGGTATATCTGAAAAGTGAAAATACTTAAAGCATTTATTTCTCAAGAACAATACTTTAGATATACAGTTACTTGTTTTCATTGTTTTTTTAAGGATTGCTCATTTTAAAGAAAAAAAAACAGCTGCAGAAGTACCTTGTGATTGCGCAGCCCAATGGCAGAGTGGCTGCCTATGCTGCCTTGAGCACCTGAGTGAGACATGATCAGCTCTAGAGAGAAGATGCATGAAGTCAGTCAGCTGTTTTCATAAATGAAGAAGAGGATAATTGCCTCTTCTTGACTTGACTGCTAGAATATGACATGCACTCCAACATAGCAATTACATTAAAATAAGATTACTCTTTTCTCCAAAAGATTCACTGGATAGATTCTTCATTCATCCAGCAGCAAGCTGTCCAAAATGCCCTTTTTGCACCTCTTTTTCTTTTGCAACATGAAACGAGTCAACATTAAAAAAAAAACTGAAACGCTTCATATGAATTCAGTTTCTTATGCAAGCATTTTTGACACATCATTGCTCTGTAAACATAAATCTATATTTCCTGTATAAGTGCAGCATGACTCACTGCTTTGTAATGCTTGACTTGTTTAAGCTATACCAACACACAGATTTTGCCCTTAAAGTTGTATTTACCATGTAACTTATCCAGGAACGCCAATAAACAACCAAAAAATCTGTCAAAATTGTCTTGAGAAGCTTTTTAAGGACAAAAGAACTGGACACAGTCCCTTATCTTACTCATTAATTTTACTTCAAGGTAACAAATGAACACATAAGCTGATTTTTATGTCAATATTCCTCCTATTCAGGTCAAAGTTAAGGTTTAAGAGAAGAGGCAGTCCATAGTTGGTTCTTTAAGTCCAAAGTGTGAGTAGACAGGAAAAAAACACAATATTCCCAGATTTTGAGCCTAGAAGTTTTTTAAAAGTTAGAAAGAGGAAAAACTTACAATTGAAGGAACAGCTGAAACAGACCGACCTTTAGAGAAAGTGATGGACACCGACCTTATGAGTGGGGATATATATATACATTCACATCCAAACCAAGTCTACAGACGCAGGATTCTGACTTTTTATTGGCTGTGAGCTGGATCATAGTGTGGGGTCAAAGGGCACACTGTTAATCCCTGGACACGTCGTGATGACTCAGCCGCTTCTTTTGTTGCGCGGCACCATTGTGAGGGACCGGGGACAGTCACTGCCATCAGCAGAAAGTTTGCCTGCTTTTACACACACACACACACACACACACACACACACACACACACACACACACACACACACACACACACACACACACACACACACACACACATTTTTGTGTGGGCTTTAGTGTGTCTGAATCTGCTGTCCGTCATTTTCTTTCTAAAGCTGTTTTCAGTTTTTATTTCTTTGGTTTCATTTTCACTAGTTTTGCTACACCTTTTTTCACCTCCATTGTTTCTCTTTTTTTTTTGATCCTTGGTTCAGGCAGTCCAAGCTTTTGAGCCCCCTGTCTCTGATATGCTGACTGCAGGAGTTTTTGTTTAGGCAGGCAAATGGACACTCTTTTGCGCGTTTGGGTGCTGGATAGGTTATATCCGTGCATGCAGACATTTATTTCGGTTTGTATACACATCATTATTATGTGGACAGATTCTTGGTGTGGCTTGTGAAATCACCACAAGGCCAGAAACATATGAAATGCATTTTTGCAGTCATGGTAAAATCAAGTACACCTTCTTTTACTTCCAAGAATTTATGTGTCAGGGCATGATAAAAAATTATTTGGTATTAGCAGGTTCTAAAGTTATGTAACTATACCTTCCTATGAGCCACAATATATGATATATTATACCATTTCCTAATTTGACTAACAAAAATTAAGCAAAAATGCAGAAGAGGTCTGTGGCTTACAGCCTTATTTCTTTCATGGGAAACGGGAGATGAGTAGCGAATCAAATTCACTGGTTATCAGCAAGTGTGAACCGATTCTATAAAAGCAGACATTTTGGTAGTTTGTTGGTCTGAAGCTTTCAGTTGTGTGTAAAGATATCACCAATGATAAGAAAGACTCAGAGATGCATTATTCTGCAGTGAGAAAGATTATTCAAAAAAACATTCCAACAGTTGCCAATCTTACCAGGAGTGGACATCCCAACAAATTCACACCTATAGGTCAGACCATGCAATGCTCACAGAAACTGCAAAAGCAGAAACACCAAGACTAAATCTCAACTTCTACAGAGTTCAGTTAGCATGTTAAATGTTAAAGTTCATGATAGTACAATTAAAAGAGACTGAAGGAGTATGATTTGTTTGGACGGTTTGCCAGGAGAAAGCCTCTTTCCTCTAAAAAGAACATGGCAGTATGGCTCTGGTTTGCAAAATTGCATCTGAACAAAGTGGAGATGTTTGGCCATGATGCCCAGCGCTATTTTTGGAGAAAACCAAAAAGAGCACACCAGCACAAACACCTCATACCACCTGTCAGCATGGCGGTGGAGGGCACCTTGCAGTCATCGAGTTGACCATGAACTCCTCTGTACACCAAAGTATTCTAGGGTCAAATGTGAGACTGTCTGACAGGCCGAAGCTTGGTCATGCAACATGTTCCCAAGCTTTTCTATCTTGCTGACATAGTTCTCTCCTCAACTTTGGTCATTTTAGATTAGCAGTAATACTAGACCTGTTAATGTTTGTCTTGGTATGAATTAACCATCTTTTGACTTTCACATTTAAGAAACTGATCAACAATGGTTTAACTCTTCAGCCATGAATTTTATTAAAGTACATCAGCTTCACTTAAAAAAGTCATTTACAGTGTTCATGCATAGTTAAGTGGTTAATTGTGTGATTGCTAAATCACAAATTGCTTTAAAACAAAAAAGCTCCAACAGGTTTTACTTTTTCCTCGCTGATCCACAAAATTTGACATCTATTCACAGCGTGTAGTGTTACAGCAACCAGCAGAGATGCTGTTGCAATATAAGCTAAAATTTAAAGACATCTTTGCAGCAATTCAGTTAAACTAATTATTATTTTTTTCTGCCTTAAAGTCAAAACATTATTGGGCTGTATAATAATAGTTGAAATTCTCATTGCTACACAAAGTTCAGACCCAGAAACCAGACTGCAACTACGACTGAAAGATCGTAGCCAGAGCTTGGAGTCAGCAGGTGAGGTAGTGGCTGGTCTCCTGAGACAATTGTTGAAGAACTAAAAAGAACAGGAGAACAGAGGTAGAAGCACAAACACACTGGAGCAAGCATTAAAGTGATGGAGCCTGGTTGTCACCATAGCAGATTCAATAAACTGGCAAAGAAGAGCTGCCCCCGGTGGTCCTTATTCACAGCCACTAATAAGTAGCTTCTCAACAGGTGAGACCAGGGTAGCTCCAGATGAGTAGCTCCGCCCCAAGGTGGAACCTATGCCAGCCCAACTTTCCACCTGAAAGCAAACGCACATACAGAGAACCAAAACAAAAGTGCAACCTATTCACTGCGGCCTTTGGCCTTTGACTCATTTGTATAAAGGGCTTATGCAGGGGGAAGATGAGTGTACACTAAAAGGTCAGTTGTTATGGTGTAAATGGCTGTGTGTGTGTCTCTGTGTGTGTGTGTGTGTGCGTGTGTGTGTGTGCATGCGTGTGTCCTTTGTATGCTCTGGATGCATGTGTGAGATGCGCATGAACAAGCCATTACGTGCCTGTCTCTGTCCATGACAGTCTGCCTGCATGACTGAGCACGTGTGCACATGGACGTGAGTGATGAGGTGAAATGAATCGGAGATGTGGGGTCAGTAGAAGCGGACTTGATGTACAAATCCAAGACAGAGCACACCCAATTGTGGAAAGAACTCAGTGAGTAAACAAGAGAAAAATTATCTTGTTTATATCTTTTTTTAATCCACTTAAAGCTGAAAAGTTAAAACATGCCCTTCTTTTTTCCTTTTGTTTGCTTTTTTCTTGAACTATACTTGTGATGCTTTTCCTAATGCAGTGCATTAGGTCTCTGCCAGGACTGATCACATCTGTGATGATCTGTTCCCTAGACTAGGCTGTGCCAGGACTTGGTCCGGCCCACTGGTCATGGACCATTTGGAACTTGTGCTTATCTGCACTGGGCACCGTGCCCTCCATCCAGTCCTACTGCCGCTAAAGCCCAGCAGCTCAGCACCGAACAATGCATGGAGCAGCAATGTGCTGACTCCTGCCCCGACCCACAGGCCCAGCTGCCTTTCAGCACCGACATGTATAAATAGGTCCGTTTACTCTGGGGTCAGGACATCGTTTTGTGGAGCCCCCTGTGAACACTGAACAGCTATTCTTTGGGGCCGGTCAGGTAAGCCCTCTATCTCGGTCCATTCAGCCTACAGCCTTGTGCCGACTATTGTCACTTTACATTTTTGCATCTTTTCTCTTTGTGGATTTTGCTGAGTCACATGAATATATAGACAGAGGACAGATATGCATCTGCAGAGGCGTACTGACCACACACAGGGACGACATGTATGCATTGTGTCTACATCAGAAGGCGTCTCCATCAAGTGTGGAGCATTTCCTATAGCTGTCCGTTTGAAAGGTTTCAAACTCAAACATGCATCACAAAGAGAGTTTTGTTCTGTAGAACAAGAGTCAGTATAATAAATGGAGTTCTTTACTGTACTTTTGCTATAAAATTTAATTTAAAAAACACAAACATGAAACACTGAAACATGACAGTCTCTAAGTTCACATTACATTTTGTTTAAAACTGCAGAAATCTTGCAGTACGAATGATAAACTGTGCCATAATTGCATAATTGTACACTCACATAAATGTGACACTCCCTGTTCTCTACTCTGAAGGTAAATCAGCTTTGAGATTCAAAGTAGCATGGCTCTGAATAACCCTACCCCACTGGGACCATGGAAGGTGAGTTTGATGCCTTGTCGTGGACTTAAAACAAAAGCAGATAAAGATCAAGCTTGGCCCTTCATAATGAATGTATCTGATGCACGATACTGTGCGCACATCAGTTTATGTGTGTGTCTGTGTGTGTGTGTGTGTGTGCACCGTGTGCATACTACATGTGTGCATTTGTGTCTGCTCCAGATCACAGTTTATGATCAAGAAAACTTCCAGGGGAAACGTCTGGAGTTTACCTCAGCCTGCCAGAACATCATGGAGTGCGGCGTTGACAACATTCGCTCCTTGAAGGTGGAGTGTGGCGCGTAAGTCGGCCACAGAGTAGAGATATTCCTTTACTCCCAGGGGATGTGACCTGAAGTTTAAAATTATGTAACAAATTTCCTTCAGAAAGCTGCTAATAGATCTGTTACTGGTTAAATTCAAAACATTGCACCTGAAACTACTTAGAAACAATCACAAGATGTGTAGTCCATTCTTGGTTGCTTAAAGTTTACTAAAATCTTTCTTTAAATATAGAAAATGTTTGCCTGATATCTGCTAATTAATCTGTTTTGCAAATGTTCCCATGGTCCAGCGATGCTATTATGCGTCTGTCTGTTCGTTCACGACAGCTGGGCAGGATATGAGCACTCCAGCTTCTGTGGCCAGCAGTTTGTTTTGGAGAGAGGAGAGTATCCTTACTGGGAGTCATGGAGTGGCAGCAACGCCTACCACATTGAGAGGATGATGTCTTTCCGCCCCATCTGCTCTGCTGTAAGTTTCTGTCCCAAATAATCAGCTTCTGCCTTTTCTCCATCTATTCAAAATGTTCAGAGTTTAAAAAAAAAAGTTGTCTCATGAATTTTTCTTATTTGTGTATAGAACTCAATAGAGTGACTAATAAAGGCGCTCATTGTAGCCTAAAATAGAACGTAATGCAGTTGAAACTCATAAATTATTCGATTTTGGACAAAATCACACAATTTGATGATAATGATGCAACCGTTTTATGCCTGGAAGGCCACTGTGTAATTACTGCTGACATCTACATACCGACCACAATATCCTGTGTTCTTTTGTTGATTTACTCCGGCTGATTCACGCACACACAGAATCACAAGGAATCCAAGATGGTGCTATTTGAGAAGGAGAACTTCATGGGGCGCCAGTGGGAGATAAACGATGACTACCCCTCACTGCAGGCTATGGGCTGGGGCAACAACGAGATTGGATCTATGCAAGTTCAGAGCGGCGCGTAAGTCTCAGCATCAGACCTTGTATGGACATGTTAAAGCTGGCACACATGACTGATATAATGGAAACTTGGCACAACATAAAATACAAATTTGCTGCAGACCACAATGCCCTTCGTATTTAATTAGTGATTGCAACTTAAATAAACTCCACATTATTTGTATATTTAAAGCTAAAACAATTATACTGGTCTAGTTAGTATAGCATGTGTTTAGTAATGACTCATAATTTATATTCTGTTTGAATGGAGTGATTAAATCAGCTGACCTACAGCATGTTCCTCATGTAGCTTCACGTGTAGTTTTCGAAATGCGTTTCATTTCACTTGCTGTGTAAATCCCAAATTTTGCTCTCCTCCTCCTCCAGCTGGGTGTGCTACCAGTTTCCAGGTTACCGTGGTTACCAGTACATCATGGAGTGTGACCGTCACGGTGGCGAGTACAAACATTACAGAGAGTGGGGCTCCCACGCTCAGTCCTTCCAGGTGCAGTCGCTGCGCCGAATCCAGCAATGAGACCCCTCAGCCTCCTCTCCCAACCTCTCACTCTTTACCTCCTCCAGATCTTCCTCCTTTTCCTTCTCTTTCACCCTTCACCCAGTCATTCCAGCACCTTCTGGTGCTTTACTATTAAGATGTTTACAGCACTTTTCTTGTCTGTTGCCAAATGAAAATGAAGAGAAATGATGGGAAGAATAAGAGAGAGTACAAACAGGTCACTGAAGAGAAGCTCCTGACTGATGTCCCACTGAGGAAAGAAAAGGAGGAAGCTTAAAAAAGGCCTCACGGCAGCAGCAGGGTGGTGATGTCACTCAAAGTCATTGCTCCTCATATTTGTGGGTAACTGTGGTGCGACCAGTGTTTAATAAAGAAGGAACAGGCAACTTAAAATAAACTGAAACACAAGAGCTTGCTGCTAACCTCCAATGTGCTCAGTTGTGATTTATTTTCATGCTTCACTTTCAGTGCATTTTACTTTAGGTCTTTTCTTTTTTATTTGTGACCATTTGCAGTGAAGTGATGCTGGAGGAACATAAAAATAATGGTAGTCACATTTTGCTTTATGCCTTAATACAAGTTAAATGGACCAGTACTTTGTGTAGCATCTTTCTACTAAATTTGAGCACTCAAAGTGCCTTCTATTACAAGTCTCATTCACCCAGTCACACACAGATTCATAAAGTGCATGTATCTATGCCCAAGGACATTTACACAAACACTTGTAGTCGAATGGACGCATCAGAGGCAACTCAGGGTTCAGTATCTTGCTCTAGGAGACTAGGGGGGCTGGGGATCAGTCCACCTACCGTCCAAGTGGTAGATGACCTACTCAGCTACCTGAACCATACTGTAGCTGTCCACAACGCTATGCTTCTTTAAATGTAAGCATCTTAAACTATCAATACTAGAGAGTGCTGTAGAGTGCTTTTATTTTAGAAGTGTTAAAAATTAAAATAAGCATCAGTAAGATATAGCCAGTACTGTGGCAGGCTAATTATAGTAACAAGACTGGTTAGATGCATTGTTGTTGCTCCACCTATTCACACCCTGAGAGCCACTGCAAGCAAGGTGCTAATGCTAAACTTCTGTAAACAGAGAGCTGTTAGTCAGTGTGACAATATAATACATGCTAATTATTCAGCTATCTTTAAACTGGAGCAAAAAAAAAAAAAGAAGCTCTTATGGCTTTTTTTTAAGCTCTTCTTTGTATTGGAATGAATTTTTATTTATGGAGCTCACTTGACAGCTGAAAATAATGATATATCAAGTGTCCAAGTGCACTATTCCCTGTGTGCCACATAAGGTTTTGGCTCTCTCGCAAAGAAACTTACTTGAACTTGTGTTCATTGAACCACAGCAAGCTGCAGTTATAGTTTAGCGGGAGTTGTCCTAAGTTAAACAGCTAAACCACCTCATTGGTTTCTAAAACATCTTCAGTTTGCCACCAGTGCAGGTAAGCTGTTTGGGAACAGTTTGAAGTGTGCAGTCAGCAGTCAGAAGATGAATAAAAGAACATACAAGAGAAAAATACATTTATTAAAACATGTCGAGGCTGCATGCAGATTCTAGTCAGGGGACTGTGAGGGGTGTTCAAACACATCAGCTTTTGTTTGTTTTTTTGAAGTGGCTCATGCTAGGCTCTGTGGTTTATTTTGAACTGCAATTTTGCAGAATTTGCAAACATTTTGGTGGGATCCATTCTTCCCTCTATTCACTTAACTTTTCCTGTTAGTGGTTGCCACATAAACCCACAGTAGAATATTCCCACCCACATGCTTAACAGCTGGCAAATTAAAAAGCTTGATAATTTTGTTCTCCAAACATTAAACCTATTGACACTTATTTCTGAAATGATTCTGGCTTATCCAGATGTGGTTTTGCATACTTCAAACATTGATTTTGTGAAGAGATCACAGGCAAGGTTTTCATTCTGCATCAATCCTGCCAGTCAATCCTCCCTACAGGTTCCTTCTAGCCATTTTTTTTTTGTTGTTGCAGAAAATAGTTTCTGTTTTCTTAGTGACATTTCAAACAGGAAATATATCACACTTGAAGCACTATTGTACTTAACAGAAATGTATATGTATGCATCATATAGTTAATGAAGGTAGACAAGTTTAAATACCTGGGGTCAACCATCCAAAGCAACAAACAGTGTACAAGAGAAGTGAAGAAGTGCAGGCAGGGTGGATTGAGGAGATTTGTGACAGAAAGACAGCAGCAAGTGTGAATAGGAAGATTTACAAGACTGTAGTGAGACCGGCTATGATGTATGGTTTGGTGACTGCATCACTGACAAAAAGGCAGAAGGGTGGGCTGGAGGTGGCAGAGTTGAAGATGCTCAGATTTTCATTGGGAGTGACCAGGATGGACATTAATAGAGATGAGTATATCAGAGGGACAGCTTAGGTCGAGCGTTTTGGAGACAAAGAGAAGGAAAGCTGAGATGTTTTGGCCATGGAGGAGTGATAATGGATATACTGAACAAAAGGATGCTGAAAATGGAGCTGTCAGGCAGGAAGAAAAGAGGAAGACCATAGAGAAGATGGATGTAGTGAAGAAGGACATGCAGAGGGTTGGTGTGATAGAAGAGGATGCTATAGGGATGGGGTGAGATAGAGACAGATGATCTACTGTGGTGACCCCTAAAGGGAGCATTCTGTTCTTGCAGATTAAGTTTAAGTCTGTTATTACTGAGTACAGTTATTACTGTATTGACAGTTCCTAATAACACTTACTGACCTGCCTTGCAAGTCCTAACAACTCATCCGAGGAGGTTCATGTTCATTTAATAATTTAATAATGTCCCCACACATTTTTACAAGCTGTTTAAAAGGTGCATTTAGCGACTCATTTACAATTTACGCAGGTGATCTGAAACGTTTGCATGGATGTAATAGTTGTTTGATGAGGAGTAACTACGTGTTTCCTCATCAAATACAAATAGCATCACAGGCAAAGAAAAAACATTTCTTTGATTGCATTCTTTTATTTTAGATATCCATTTCAAGTGGGCACTAATATTAAAGGTGGAATTGCTGCGGCCCTCCTTAAAATCCGACGTCACCACGAAGCCCCGCCCCTGTGAGGTGAACGGAAGTAGATGGAAACAGGCAGGCCAGAACGACTCGGGAAGACGTCCGTCCCTGTGGTGCCAAAGCCCAAAATATTTGAGTGTGGTGTTTGTTCTTCAGTTACGAATTCCGGATGGTGTAGGAGTAGACGACGGGTCAACATGGTGTCTATCTGGAAACATTTCTCGACGACGCTGAAACTACGAGCGCCACTTTTCGCCTTTCTTCTCCTTTTTGTCGCACGAAGCGCCCGAGCCTCGACGGAGGAAGCAGTTGAAACTTATGACAAATACTACAATTATGTTGAACTAACAAAATGTTTGCAATCATTAGCCCAGAAATATCCTCACATAGCTAACCTGTCGAGTATAGGACAGTCCGTGGAAGGCAGGCAGCTGTGGGTGATGCGGATCACCAAGGACCCCAACACAGACGCACCGGGGAAACCGAAATTTAAATACGTTGGGAACATGCACGGCGACGAAACCGTGTCCAGACAGGTGCTGATTTACCTTGTGGAGTACCTGCTGACTAAATACGGAGAGGAAGAGCGCATCACTGAGCTGGTGAACGGCACGGATATTTATATCATGCCCAGCATGAATCCCGACGGCTTTGAGAAGTCCAGAGAGGGGGACTGCAGTGGTGACAGCGGGGATGACAGCGGGGGTCGAAGTAATGCCAAAAATAAGGACCTAAACAGAAGCTTTCCTGACCAGTTTGACGGAATCACCGCGGATAAAAATAGTATCCCCGAGGTGACGGCTATGATCAAATGGATCCAGGAGCAAAGGTGAGTATTGACTGTAAACACACAGAATCCTACTGTTTTGTCCAGTTATTTGAGGTCTTGACTGGTGTGACTTTATTAACTTAATTGATCTTGTTTCCGGTCAATGTGTAGCTCACAGTGTAGGATCTAAAGGGGTGGTACAGTCATTGAGGTCGATGAGCAAATCCATTATTAGTTGTTGGTGTGTTGTGTGTGTGGCCT
The DNA here is from genome assembly GCA_015052665.1 of Apistogramma diplotaenia. Classification (NCBI taxonomy): domain Eukaryota; kingdom Metazoa; phylum Chordata; class Actinopteri; order Cichliformes; family Cichlidae; genus Apistogramma; species Apistogramma diplotaenia. Next base: position 50,370 of record VOQJ01038617.1, on the reverse strand, counting down.
TTTTTTTTTTTAGGACCTAAGGATGTCAGTGCAGTCAAGGGTTACTGAACTGGTGCACCATAATGACACAGTGTGCACGACTGAGATTCACAAGAAAATTTCACCAAGTAAAAGTTGTCACTCTCACTTCTCGGCCGCTTTGCAAAAAGGCAGTGCCCCTCAGAGCATCTTACATTATATGCATTTCCCTTACCTCAAAACCTATATGATAGATGCTCATACGTGCACACTGATCACTTCTAGAGTTAAAGCTGGGGTTGGTTAAAATCTGCAGTCCTTGTTCTAAGAATGTATTGAGGATGTTCAGCCAAACATAATTTGAGGCATCTCAAAAATCCGACGTCACCACGAAGCCCCGCCCCTGTGAGGTGATAGTTGACCAAGTCAATTGTTTGACTTGGCCAACTATAGTCTTTACTATATGGCAAGTATGGACATAAAAGTAATGGTAACAAAGAGTTTGGAACACTGTGATCCTGTGCTTGAAGGCCGCTGATAAAATCTATTTTTATCTCTCTAGATTTGTGCTGTCTGGGAATCTACATGGTGGCACTGTGGTCGCCAGTTACCCTTTTGATGACTCAGCCTCCCACAAGCGTACTGGTCAGTACAGCCAGTCAGCGGACGATGCTCTGTTTCGCCACCTGGCCCTGGTGTATTCCCAGAACCACCCTGTGATGAAGACTGGTGAGCCCAAGTGTCCTGATACCCCAGAGGAAACCTTTAAAGACGGCATTACTAATGGAGCACAGTGGTACGACGTGGCTGGTAAGACAGTCAAGTTTCAGTGCTTTCATGTGAGTTGTAGATGAATGTTTAATATTCTGCAGTGAGGAATCTCAGGCTTCTAATGGTGATAAAAAATTAATCTGTCAGGGTAAAAGAGGATATCCCGCTGGAGTCAGCTGAATCAGTACATCATGTTTGTTTGTTTTAGAACCAGAGGTAGCAAAAATACTCACTTTCTACTTAAGTAGAAGTACAAGTACCTGTGTTTGGTAAACACAAACATGAGGATACTCAGAGGTTACAGTGGGGTTCAGAAGGTGGAGGAACCCTAAGATCAGTTGTAGTGGCTTCGGAAGGCTGTGATCAGCTGACCTTCTGCTGCTCTCTTCTTCCTCTCCTGTCCTCTTTCTTACATCTTTGTTCTCTCTGGAAATACAGCAGCTGTTCTTTTAGCTGGCAGACGCGTTGTGTGATAAACTGTGGAGTTTTTGTGTTTTACATTTTTCTGACCGAGCTTTGCAGGAGCCTCTCCCTCTACTGAGTGTTGCTCCGGCTTCCAAAAAACCAAACAAACACTGACCGGAAATGCAAACTTTTCTCAGACGTGTTAAACTTAAAGTCACGAGTTTGTTTTGAAAGTGTAAAAAGTAGAAAGTACAGATTTGTGTGTAAAAGTGCAAGGAGTAAAAGTAAAAAGTAGTAAAAGTACAGATACCTGAAAAATCTACTATCTAAGTACAGTAATGAAGTATTTGTACTTTGTCACGTCCCACCTCGGTTTAGTGGTGTATAGTGTGATTGTTTGTTTGCAAACAAGGAAATAACAGTCTAAATGGAGACACCTAGTGTGTGTGGGCATGGAGATCAGTGGAACTTGTGTGCCATTTCTCAGACTCGAAGCCCATTATTTAGTCATTGTTCTGGAAGTTTACTTTGGGAAGCGGGTGGGTATGGTTCCAGAGCTCCAAAAGCCAAGAATGTTTTCTGCTACTGCTGAATTGTTTGTAATGTATGTTTCCTACAAGCTGTTTGAGGAGGCTTGGCTTGTCAGTTTTCTTCACGCGTGAGCCCTTTTCACCCCCCTCTGAAAGTGAGAATACACCTGAAGTGAACTATCTAATTTTGGGGGAAAAATCAGAAAATCCCTGGTTTTAAAAAAAATTTAATTGAACTGGTGATTCTATACATACATATACAGTTTTTATGTGACAACAACCACTGAAATAAAAATATAAATTAGATAAAGCTTCAAAATAAAATGGCTAGAAGTTGTTAAATGGTTTACTTTGAGTACTGAGACTTCCTTCCAGAAGATATTAGGCTAAAGCAGGGTTCATTGTTTTCTCTTACACCTCATTTAGCCGCCTTGTTCATCATGTTATAGCCACTTAACAACCTCTTTAGCACCACTGCATATATCAGAATTGAAACTGTATACTTGATGCTTTGAAGCACAAAGAGCTTAAGTGCTTACAGTGTTTCAGGATTTTGACTCTGCTCCAAAACCAGAAGTGCACTGCTCATCATGTTTGTTTGCCAAAGCCTGTAATTATGCAACATTTTAGAGCTGTAGGCATTTTAAAGGCCTGTGGACTGAATCATTTTAGCTGTCAATACACGCATGTATGTATCTTTGTCCTGAATAAGTGTCCGATTTGAGCTAAACTGTTTTGTTTCCTTTCCTGCAGTGTAATTTAGGCTCAGCATGCTTCACTCTACCTTTGTTCTTTTAGCTTGTCTGAGGTTTGTTTTAGTTTGTTCTTCCTATTGAGGTTTATTATGCAGCAGAGGTTTCCATGTGACAGCAGTGTTAGCATGCATTTAGTGTGAAGTTAATGCTGAAATCATTACCATAGCTTCGTGCACACAGTCTTAAATATTAGCCCCCACATGCTACTACAATATTATAATCACAATGAAAGGAAAAATGTTTTAGTTACTGATTACAGCTCCTCGTCTAAAACATCCAGTATTTACCCAGAGGAGGTTCACTCTGCTAATATGAGCCAGTTATTGAACCTCTTAGCAACAGAAGTATTCATATCTCATGATGAAAGGGGTGCCAAGAACAACCTTTGAATTGACAATGCTTTCATCTGTCTGCCATGCCACAGTGGATGAAATGTCACTGTTAACACTGGGCTAATGGCAGATGATGGAAGCGGTCAGGACATTGTGTGACGCAATTAGTTGCCCAGGCAAAGTGCCAGGCGTCAGCAACAAGAGATTTTTTTTTTTGTCTGGGAGTCAGAGCTTGAAATAATGATTGACCATAGCATGTAATCATGACCTATAATCTTTTGACACAGTCTATTGTTGGAGCGATCTTACTTTTGAACTGTGTTTTGTTTCATGTAACCAAATCTGGTGTTATTTATAATGTGTGTCTTCAGGGTCTAATATGTTTCAAATATTTTTGGCTTATTTAGTTGCTGCCTGTTTATGCAAGGCAGTATGGGCTGAAAGAAGCATGTCGCTGCGTATACACTTACAGGAGAACAAAGTCCAGAATCTAATTTTACTGCATGAAAACGCAGCTCGACGGCCGCGATAATCGGACTGCTCTGCCACCGTCTGCGTACACTCACACCTCTGATAACCACACTTTAGTGCTGCATCACTGTAAAACAGTCACCTGACTCTCATGCTTCATGCCCTGGTTTGCCACCTTAAATGTTTGACTCAGCTTCTTAAATCATCGTCATCCCCTAAGTTCAGGGTGTGTCACTGGATCCGGTACACACAGGACATTTAAGGTTGGGGCTTCTGCAGAATTTTTTGTGTGTTTGTCTAGCTCCTACGTATGCAGGATGTTTACTTTAAGCCATTTGCTTAAACGATAGTTTAAACAGAATCAAGTCCCATAAGACACTGGCTAACATCTTATGACCAGAGAAAAGGTTCTTATTTTTTCATGTTATTGCAGGCAGTTGGATTTGTGACATAGTTGTAAGAGGTGAATAACAGCTAGCGCAATTATTCTTCCTTAACAGGAGAGAGATTTTAAGGGCTGCGCTCTGCTTGGTTCACATTTTTCCCTCCACTCTCTGCTGTCACCACAGTGGTTAAAGTATTACTGCGACTCATCTAAATACCTCCCCCAAGCTTTTCCTCGATTGGACCTTAAATCAATCTGAGGCTTCAGCATGCTGAAAAAGTGAAAACTGGCTGATGGCTTTAAATGTTATAGTTTCAGACAGTGTTTGTTATCTTGTTGAGCAACAGTGGAAAGATGATAAGAAGGAAGTTATGTACTAAAAGACTATTTTTGGTGTCTAGCTATTTGTCTAGGCTGTTGAACCCTCGCATAAATTTAATGTTGTAATATACCATATATACATACAAATGATGACTGCATTTTGACCCTCAGCTCGTCCAGGGAATGTGCATTAGAAAGGGAATCTTAAAAAGGCTGGTATGAACAGGAAGTTCGTTTAAGTAAAGTAAATGGGCACCGGTTTTTCTTTAAAGAGAGCCGTAAAAATTCATGTGTAAGTGAAAGATATTAAGAGTTCATCACATTTTCTCAAGTGTCTCTTTTCAGCTTCGATTGAATGACCTGGCAGCCACACATAATGAATGCATAAATAATAGTAATTCTAATGGTATTTTTAAGAAAGAGTAGTACAGACTAAAGTGGCATTAAACTATTGTATTGAACTCGAGACTCTGGGTAAAGGGGACTTTTTCTTCGATTTACTTGCATGTGGCTTTGTTGTGCATCACAAATTTTGTGTGCCAACATTTTCTGTTGTGTTTTGCTTAGCATCTGTCTCACCTCCTCCAGCCTGAAGCTGACGGAAGCCGGTTACTCAAAATGATCTGCTGGTGTTTGAGCAAGCGGCTGCAGCAAAGAGAAACGAGTTGTTTTTTAACAGGAAGAAACTTCAAGCTGAACGAGGCTCGGGGAGGTCAGACCCTCTGCCTCGAGCGTTTAGGATGAGGGGAGGGCAAAAAGAGAAGAAAAAGAACATGGAGAAACAATGAAATGCTTAACAATAAACAAGAGTGGGCACTTGTTAGTAGGGCCAGGATCCGCAGATCATTGGCATGCAGCTTCGGGGCCAAAAGTGGCAGTTGCACTTGGTTCCCGTGGCCACTCAGCCGGGTGTCATGGAAACCTTCCAGCCAGGAACCATCTGACTGCCTGCTCATGTTCCATAGAACAGCCGAACAGCCTGCCCTTCTGTGTGCATGTGTTTGTGTTTGCCTTACTGGAGTTCAAGGTGGCTTGTAAACTCCAGATGTCACGGTTTGCTGCCACACGAACTGTCACTTTAAACTATGGCACTGAGAGGGACAAAGACAGGCTTAAAGCTTTGCAAGGTGGATCCTCCTTTTTTATTGATCAGTCCTGGCACCAGTAGATTATAGTTCAGGAGAGCCGAATATGTAATTTCTGCATATTTTGCATGCATATTTTTGAATAGGACTTTAAAACAGGTTTTGCTATGTCTAACTTACTGTATGCTCTTGTGTAACATATTTTATTTTTCTGCCCTTTTATCCAGGAGGAATGCAGGACTACAACTACCTTTATGGAAACTGTCTGGAAATCACAATGGAGCTGAGCTGCTGCAAATATCCTTTTGCTTCTGAGCTCCATAGGGAATGGGATTTAAACAAGGAATCCCTGCTAGCCTACATAGAACAGGTAGAGAAGGAACACATTATACATAAGATGTGATGAATCTTCTTTTTGTTTATATGAAAGACTAATGGCCCAATCATAATCTTCCATCATACAATTTCTCCACTTCAGCAAGATGTAAGATTCTTGAACTTGACCTGAACATCTAAATATTCATGAAAGAAAGTACTTGGAAAACTAATGTGAAAGTGTAAATGTGTTTAGATACACAAAGATTTTAGTAAAGTCTTTTCAGTGAATAAAAAAACTATATAATCTGCATTGTAGGTGGTTTTATTTGTACTTAAAATACTCCTCTCTTCCAGGTGCACATCGGTGTTCGTGGCTATGTGAAAGATGCAGTTAGTGGTGCTGATCTCAGCAATGTGAGCATTGTGGTTGCAGGCATCCCCCACAACCTGACGACAGGGAAATACGGGGACTACTACCGCCTCCTGTTACCTGGAATATACAACATAACAGCTGTGGCCCCAGGGTGAGTACGTATATCAGGTTATTCATTAATGGAAAACACTTAGTGCTAGGTCATATCTCCAGTTTCAGTGCAGTGATCAGTGACAGCCCAGGGGCTGATGACTGCTCCCTATCGACTGTTACCAGGGGCTGGTTTCACAAAGTTTACACTAGTTTGTAGGTTTAGGTTAATAACAGTAAAGACTGAGCGATGTAAAGGCAAAAAAGAGAGAGAGCGAGAGGGAGATCTTAACTCAAGGCTAACTAACTCCACACCATACAGTAGTATTGTATTGTCAGTGCTCCCTATTGTTTTTTTTCTCCTGTTGCCTGAGGTCAACAGGTCTGCCGAGGTGTTGGAAGCTTGTTTCTGCCACGAAAAGAAAAAAATCGCCAATAAGTTAATGAGCCAAAATTTGTAACTACAGCTACTGTGGCTGGCCTGCTCAGCACTGTTGATTCCTTCTATGCATTTCTAGCTACTTTTTTTGCTGCAGTTTTTGAATTTATCAGTGAGGGAATATCATCAACTTTAATATAAGAAATAATTATCATACCCTCAATAAAAGCACTTAGAAATGTCAGAAAATTCCTAGTGGGAGATTGCTGAAACGATTGGAATGGATGTGAGGGAATTTACAAAGAAATGGAAAACCTTTATGTTTGCCTCTGAGGAAAGGAAAAAAAAACCTGACTACAACAAAGAGTGGGGACCCCGGAGGGAAAAAAGCAAATCAAGTAGTTAGAGGTATTTATTATTGCAAAGTGGAATTTCAGCAAGTCACTGTCAGACCACATAAAGTAACTGGACAGGGGTCCTGAGGTGCTTAGTGAGTAAACACTCTGCTCATTCAATAACGACCTCCGGCATTAACATCAGCACAAAACATTGTTTTGCATACACTAAACGAGCTGTGTGGTAGTGCTCTGGGAGCTTCATAGCATGGGTTTCCATAGCCAAGCAGCTCCTGTAGGTGTGATATGTAGGTACTTCTGCCATCCTTAGCACATTTTTTTATGGTCTTTAATCTTTTCTTGTGGTGGTCCTCCTGCTTTAAACACGGTAAATGTAGCGGCTGAATGCTATCACATTTTTTCCTCCAATTCTTTTTAATATAGTCCTGCTAAAGACAGTTTAAGGTGCTCTGTGGATGGATGGATGGATTAGGACACCTAGCTGAAGTTTGACTGTTTATTTTATATAATCCATAGTCCAAATCTTTTTTTGTGCAACCAATCCCAGATCGCAGTCTTTTTCAACCAGGCTCAAGTCCATCAAATACTGTAACTTTGTGTCTATGGCTGAGATAGATTTACCCTGATGTACTTCTGAGAAGCACATTCTAACATCACTTGGCTGATATTAAAGTTGCAGAGAAACTCTTTGTTTGTGTGTGTTAACTAAAATAAGATGTGTTGTGTAAGTTTCTTGGAAAATCTGCCCTGTGATGGGATCACAGGAGATGTGATTTCTGTCAAAATTCAGTCAAAATTTAAATTCTGATCGTGTAACCTATTATTACATTACATGTTGTCAGTTCTTAGCCTGTTGTTTTTAATCATTCATTTAGAACTGAGACAGACAGGTTTTTCTCATGATTGTGGCTTGTGTTGCATACACAAAACAAGCTCTGTGGTAGTTCCAGCTACAGTGATCACATTTTCCCAACACACATCATGCGCACACACAGACATAACAATACCAGTCATGCTGTTGCAGCTGATAAAATTAACACAAAATGTGCCGTGGGTTTCAGCACACTGTTCGAGGAAGCAAAAAACAAAACAGAGATTTCAGGACTTCTGGCAGAATGTCTTATTTTTTTTTGACATTCTGTCCTCATTACATTAAGAGCTTTAATAGAACAAAAACGAATACTTAATCTAATCTGTGCTTACATACATTGTCTACTTAGAGCAAGTTACATGACTGTTAAAACACACACCTGATGTGTCTAGTCGGATGGAAACAGTATTTCTGTGGTAGTCTCAATACAAAGTCGTGCTGTGTAACTGACACTTGCAGTGAATTTAGGAAGAATTAAAGTTTTCATCATGCGTTTCTTTCACTATGCAGCTACATATCAGTGACAGTCAGCGGTGTCCAGGTCACGGAGGGCAAAGCAAAAGAACTTAACTTTACCTTGGCACCTGTACTCAGCGAGGCAGCAGGTAGCACCACTGCGGCTACAACCTCGGTGCTGTCCATCAACCATCTGAACAATTCCACCACCAGCTCTTCTGACTCCAGCCAGACCGTTGTGGTTCCTACTGTTTCTCCAACTTCACACCAGCCCATTGAGCCGCAGGAATTCCGTCACCACAACTACGCAGACATGGAGCTGTTCCTACGGAAGTACAGCAGCGAGTTTCCTTCCATTACCCATCTCCACTCCATTGGCCATTCTGTGGATGGCCGTGAGCTGTATGTGATGGTCATCTCAGACAACCCAGAGGCTCATGAGCATGGTATGTCATGATATTCCTCCTTTATTTTAGTTAATTTTAAAAAAATTTTTATATGTAATAAACACTGTTAAAACCTTCCAGAAAAATCAATTGCGTACCAGAGAATATAATTTTATCTGTTATGCTGTCCCAGGTGAGCCAGAATTTAAGTATGTGGCCAACATGCACGGCAATGAAGTGGTCGGTCGAGAGTTGATGCTCAACCTCATAGAGTATCTGTGTCGTAACTATGGCACCGACCCGGAGGTTACTCAGTTGGTCAGCAACACACGCATTCACATCATGCCTTCGATGAACCCAGATGGCTACGAGGTAGCTGATGAAGGTAAGTGAAAGAGACACGTGCATATCCTGCATGCCTATCACCCAGGGCGCTTGACATATGGCTTTGGGATACATAAGGTGTGACATTACAAGCCTTAAACAGTAATTTGATTAAGTGCTCGTTAAGTCTGTGTTGTTAACGGCTATCACATTACAGCCTTTGCTAAATAAAATTGACCACACCACATTCACGTGTAGATGACCTTTGTGACCATTAAGTGGTCACAAAGAAATCACCCTGGAGAGAGACACATGAGGAGTAGCTGTTCTTCTCAGCAAAATAACACGATCTCCTCGCGTACTGCAGCCGCGCCATCTGTGTTGAAATAGCTTTCGTTTCACTTCCTTTTGTGAGTGCGTAACGTACAACTTCTGGGAAAGTTTGACAGGGCACATCCTCTGTTTGCTAATGCGTTGTCAACAGCCACTGTTGTTTGGCTAAGTCAGGAAGTGTTGTGGAGGGGGAGCTGAGGATGTTTGCATGCTGTGGTTACGGATGCATGTGGATGACTGCTCACCAATTTTTGTTTCCTGACAGGTGATAAAAACGGCTACAAAGGGCGCAACAACACCAACAATTATGACCTGAACCGCAACTTTCCCGATCAGTTTGCCAACATCACAGAACCCAGACAGCCGGAGACCATTGCTGTGATGAAGTGGCTGAAGAGCATCCCTTTTGTCCTGTCAGCCAACCTCCATGGAGGCACGTACTCGACTGTGGTCTTGAAGTGTCACAGTCACCTTTTTTATTGTGGTGATCTGCGACCTGTAGTTAAAAAATTTAAGTATTTAGTATATTTCATTGATTAGTGTTTTTTTTTTTTTTTTTTGTTATAGATGGTAAGAAAAAAAACCTGTTTTTTTTTTTTGATTATTTTTTTATTTTTTGAAACCAAATGGCTTA
>VOQJ01038615.1:3811-20969 GCA_015052665.1 Apistogramma diplotaenia | reverse complement strand
TGCACTGAACAAGATAAGGTAAAACTAATCAAACAATTCATTTTCCTGTCTAATCTTTAGCAATTGCTTCACTCCGGCCAGCTCACCAGACCACAGGGATCCTGGAAACCGGCGCAGAAATGTGATCCTGTCCGGCACACTGTAGAGTAGCCAATAAATGTCGGGCTGATTACAGTCTGTGCTCCCTAATGAGCAATAAAGGAGAAAGAGAGGCTGAATTCAGACCCTGTCACCTCCCTTTATCCGGCCTGCTGTTTGTGATTCACACTGAGGTTAATCACTTTCATTAATCTGCTGCCTCTCCATGGGGGAGCTGGAAAGCATGCCATCAGACCTAACAGCTCCTGCGACAGAGAATATACAGGAAACACAGCGTCCCCTCATCTGACACACTGAATTATGCAACAAGTATTCAGCAGGCAAGAAAAGCTTTGATTGTGTAACAGGCATCTGCTAATTGCACAAGTGATTTTAGAAGTTGAGCTCAGTCTCACGCCCTCCTAGTTACATTCAATTTGGATCAATTCAATTTTATTTATATAGCGCCAAATCACAACAGCAGTCACTTCAAGGTGCATTATATTGTAAGGAAAAGACCCTTGGCAACAGTGGGAAGGAAAAACTCAGTTTTAACAGGAAGAAACCTCCAGCAGAACCAGGCTCAGGGAGGGGCAGTCATCTGCCACGACCAGTTGGAGACCAGTGATGGAGACATGACAAAAGACATACTGTGGAATAGTTATTATTAATCTCTGGCTCTAATGATTAAATGCAAAGTGATGTTTAAACACACAGTGAAAAGAGGTGAGTGAAGAAGAAACACTCAGGGCATCATGGGAACCACCCCAGCTGCCAATGCCTATTGCAGCATAACTAAGGTGGGTTGTGTTGGCACGTGGCATTGAAGATGATTACAATTATATCCTTAAACTTGGTTACAGCACTTTCAGAAAGACATCTACTGTAATGAAATTTATTCCCCACTGCAGGGTGGATTAATAAGCTGGAGTGGAAGATTGCTGCTACTCCTCCTCGTGACTCAGGTGTTTAACATAATTTTGTAGTACTTACTGTACTCAGTATAACCAAGTAATTTTGTTGCCTTGACCTAACAAAATACTTACTTATACTACAGAGAAACATTAAAATATTAGATAACTTTCAAAAACATCCAAAATAAGAAGAAAAGCAAAACTAAGTTCAGTCTTAGTTTTAGACCTCAGAGTGTTTGACAAAGTGTGGGCAGAAGCACTCTGGTGGGCCACAAGAAATCATTTAAATAAATAAAACATTTAATTAAATTTTGTAATCTAAAAAAAAGTGAAGTGATGTGAGGCTCGGGTGAACTGCAGAAAATCTTCACATCTGGAAACTGGTCACAGCAGTCTTTAGTCTCAGAATTGCTGCAGTGATTTAAGAGGTTACATAAGTGGATTTCATTTAAAGCATCAAAATCAGAAATTTCACCGTTTGTTTTGGAGACTTTGTATCCAGTCCGTCCCCGTTGTCCTGCGGCATCATGCAGAGCTCGGATTGGGAGCTTTAACATGCCACTCATTTCCAGATGATCATTTTCTTTGAGGGCTACGAGTTATCAAACCTAATGAACTACCTGCACTGTGGCTTTTTTGGGGTCAAATGCTCCAGGGGCCCTGCCCTCTGCTGCACGCGTCAGTGTGGAATCTGGGGTTTTGCCTCTGATTGCGCCTTGTCCTTGGGCACTCGTGTAAACCAGCTCTCTCGACAGATGTCGAGAGATTACCCGACATCTCTCGATCCATGACACCATTGTTATTGAACCCGCTGGAAAAGTTCCTAACTGTACTGATTTTGATACAACAGAAATGAGGGGGTTGTTATAGCACTTTTAGTAATAGTATCACCAGGCGTCCTCTCCACTAAATGTGCCTCGCTTGGCAGCGTTTGAAAAATTGCACCACTTGTGTTTATCTAACAGATATAGCCGGGTCCTGGTTCAGAGATCTCCATGGTTGGAGAGGTTAACTTGACTTGATTTTGATAAAAAGCTTTTGAAATCTCACATCGGGGAGCAGGGTGAGAACACCTCTACTCTTAAAAAATGTTTCCTTTTTTGTTGGAATTTCGATTAATATTTATTTTTGATGCTGTGCTGGACGAAACACTGAGATAAGAGAGCAAAATGACCATTCATCCTTGTCCAGAGGGTATTAAAACACACTTTTCCCTGGCAGCTCACAAACAACATCTCCTGTGTCATAAATTCACTACTCTTTTTGTTCTGTATCTTTTCGAATTTATAGCTGAAATAAACTTGAACTGTGGCCATGAAAATGCTTATATCCCTGCCGGTAACACGGCAAACTGTTTGTTACATCGCCAGCCATAAATCAGGCAGCTGTGGGGCTGTCCTGACTGAAGTCTTTTCACATCCATTTACCACTGATAATGCCTGCTGTTCCAGTGGGCCTCCAGGGGACACAGCCAGATCCCTTCATGAATAAGCAGACCTGCTCCATCCTCCAGCTGAAGCCCTCAGCTGGGTGTCAGGAAAGAGTGCAGCGTGCTAGCAAAGTGCTGACATGAAAAATGAGGGACAAAGCCTGGTTTTCATGGAGTAGGAAGTGAGCCTGAGGCTTCCATCATTTAAAAAAAAAAAAAGGTTTTCACTCACATTTCGCTTTTACCTCCTGCCTGGTTGACGGATTGAAAACTATTGCACTAGCTTTAGGAAAGGATTGCAGTGGTTTGGGATTAAAATACACCCCCATCTCAACTTTGACCCAGACGAGTCCACATTTATCTTATTAGGTCACAACTATAAACACCGGAATTCATGAAATAATATTTTCAAAAGCCACCCCAGCGATGTTTTCATTCAAAACGTTTCAGGTGTGGGAAAATAAGAGTGAAGCCCACAGAGCACCCACAGACGTCCATCTCTGCCTCAGAAATGAAAAGGTAGATAAAGGGTCTCTTCTTCTATCCAATCCTTGCACCCCTGCACCCTCTCCTCTTTTAAGACATGCACTGCAAAGAGAAGCAGTTGCATTGGTAGCTGCTGGTCATTAAGCCAGCTTTGGAGGAGACACTGATCGGACCAAAACTGACATAATTAGAAATAAAAACAGAAATGTATATATTTTGTTTTGTCATTTCCTTCTACAAGCCCTTGTTCTTTTGTCATTTCCTCGTCTCTCTTCTGCCTTTTCCGTATGCATTCCTGCCTCATTATGCAAATGAGGAGGGCTGCCTTCTTGCTCCACCTCCTCTGCTATTGGTCATAAACACAAAGAAGCTCATCCATATGCAAAACGATTGCGCATGCTCCGTTGTGCATCGAAACTCAAACACATGGTCAAAAGCGGCTGAAAAGTTTGAAATATGACTGTTTCTGTGACACAAAATAAACTTTTAAGAGGTTTTGTCGCTCCAGTAAGACATTAACGTTGAATAAAACTATCCAGTTATGAAACGTAATTTTAATTTCAGCCAAAGTGATCTGCTCAGGAACGTGTGTGCAAGGAAAATGAAAAAGAAAATATATATATTTCTTGATGAAAATGCATGTGTAAGGAAAAGGAAAAACAGTATTTATACAAGGTATATACATTTCTGTTTTTATTTCTAATTATGTCAGTTTTGGTCCTCCATAGATCGGCAGTGATGGAGCAACGTGAGGATAAAAGCGTTCTCTACGATACTGAAGAACGTCTTTGCATTTGTTATGCGACTGTTAAGAGTTTGAGTCGTTGTCACGCTGCTTCTGTGGCTTTAATAAAACCTCACTGTGAGATTTCCACCGTGTCACAAAGCACAAACCGCTTTAATGCCGGAAACACACGTTCGAGACATCAAATAAATTTGTTATCTTAAGACGCGCTTACTAAGTAACTTCCTGTTTGAAGTCCAGTGATTACCACATGAATTTCAGGCAGAGGTGAATAGAAGTGTGGAGTGAAACCTCCTGGATTAGAGGTCCGGAAAACAAACCGCTGCAGGCTCAATCTAGAAGCAATATCAGGACCGCCTTTATAACCGCCCACTTCGTCGCCTATCTGTATCCCATTAAAGGGAAGCACCGTAAAAACCCTATAAAAGATCCTCCACACACTCGCCTTTTATGGCATTCATACTGCTGCCATTGACTCTGTACAACACAGCCATAAATATCAATCCTTATTACATAACCAGTCACCGAGTGAGTGACTGGATACTGCTTTTCATGAAATGTCGTTCATAAGGCAAAATGAAGCATCTAATGCAACTAATAAGCCCCTAACTCAAGCGCTAAAGTCATTATAGTCCTGCGTGATATACTGCAAGCTGTAATACACTGCATTTCATGTGTTTTGGCTCATAGTGAGATTCCCTTAAAAGGAGCGACTTGAACTTCTGGCCTTTACATAAAACATAAATGCTCTCTACTACTAACCAGACTGTTAAAAACACATAAAACATTTTAAGTGTTTTTAAAAAGTCTTTAATACAAATTAAAGCCTAAGAACACAATTTGCGTGTGCCATGCACTCTGATTTAATGATGAAAAACGGTGGCACTCCAAACGGATCATTGCAGGAAGTGATGTTAGTGGAGAAAGTGCATGAAGACGATGTCCAAAAAACCTGCATTTTTAGCATTTTTCCGCACTAACAGAGCTCTGCACTGCTGCTGGTTATAAGCAACGACTAAGACTGAGAGCCCACAATTTTTAAAGCACAAGCAGTTTAAATTCCCTCAGATAACAAGTGGAAATTGCTTTGAGAAACATGAAAGATGGGAAATATGAGTGGCTCTCCTGCTAGGCAGCAAAGCAATGGTCACGACCCCGATTATGGAAGAAGCTGACAATCTGCAGTTCAGCCATATACTGACCAGCAATTATAGAGCACGTTTATTCTTTGGACACAAAGCTGACCTGGTAAACAAGTAAAGAGGACAATACTGTGAAAATACTGTAATAAACCCATTTTATCAAAATGATAGTTTGATGAGGCTGATAAAGAAGCAGCGCTCTCTTAGTCTAATGTTCCATTTGGTTCTTAGTTGAATGTTTGTAGTTATGATCACACTCGTATCTTCAGCTTTACTTGCTGGTTTGTTGTGCTTTTTGCTGGGATCCTGCTCAGGCTTTATTCTGAGCATCATTTAAGTATTTATAGTCTCTTCCTGCCCTCCGTCATGTCATCCCTCATTACTGTGTGTCCCCTACTGTCTCCTGTTTTAGCGACTATTCCTTGTGCCTCCCGGTGTTTTAGGCTTCGGTTTGTGGACTCTTTTCTTTCCATCACACCCTCGTTAAAGGTGCTCATCTAATGCTGACCTTCACCCTCTGCATTTGGATCAGCAACAACTACAGCCACCCCCCCCAATCTGCCCTCCTTCATTGGTACTGTACATTCTTCCAGGAACATGAACATAAACAGAGTCCATAAAAAAAGCATAGACTAATTCTAGGTCTTAACGAGAAAATCAAGAGCAGTTTAGAAGTAATAATGTAGCCTCATTAGCCTACTTTTAACCACTGATTTAAATGGTTGCAAGCGTTGATAAAAAGAAAAAGGAAGTTAGCTACATTAAATATACCAATTGTTTTCATTGAAAGTGCAGCCACAAGCCATTTTATGTAATTATCAATACAAGACAAATAATTCAGCTGGTGCTTCCGACTCCTTTGAGACATTTATAGATGCAACAGCCTGAAGACGTTTGATGAAAAAGACCTTTAGAAAATTATGTAAACAAGCAATTAGCTTTTGGCTGTTGGTCCGAGAGAGAATCTGCACCCTCTCTGCAGTCGTCTTTGCCTCTCCCGCACAGGAGAGGGCATCAAAGTTAATGTCTCTTCAGAACACTTGCAGAGAACGTCCGGGTCAGAGGGCGGGGGTGCCAAGCTCCCAGCAATGGCTTCTTCTCTGACCATATATAAGGAAACCAGCTGACAGAAACCAGAGCCGAGAGTGGAAAAACTGTCTAAAGCCCGAGCTTTTGGCTCACAGCGATTATTTGCACGCTATCATTGTTTGACCTTTTGCCCGTGTTTGATATGTTCTTTCAAAAATTGTAACAGGACATATTTGACAGAAAACAGGGCAGAAACTTTAATGTTTTATCCCACACGGTTGTGACTAATCCAACCCAGATATTTCTGCTTTTATTCTTTCTTTATGTCTTCAGAGTGGAGGAGTTTGTCAAGCTATCAATACAGTGTGGTTTTAATTAGCATTTTAATTAAAAAATGTCCCAAAATTTAAAGCGTAAGATCTGAAACAATATCAGAAATGTGGAATTAATGCAGGAATGCAAAAGCTCCCCGTATGATAAAAATCCCCAACAATACTGCGGTACCCCCTCCGAACAGCTCGTTACACTTACAGGAACTGTACACACACACACACTTTCATTGGGACAGTTGGCTTGTTTACATGGTACCTGTCTGAAATACCAGCCAAGTCCACAAATAAATAAATAAGGTAAAGGCTCCCTCTGATAGGTCTCATTCCCCATAACAGTGATCAGCCTGAAAAGCTTTAAGCTTTAGAAATCCCATGTTAGATCAACGTGAGTCATTTAATCTCAATTAAATATCAATTACAATTTCAGTGCAGAGTTTTCTTTGTGATTCGGCAAATAGAAATATTTTTAAAAACATTTTGTGTAATAAAAATGTTATTTAGATATTGAGGCCTGACGGTGTTTTACCAAAAATAGGAACAATGTAAATAATTCATGCTCATTCATGTAAATTAATCTCCGTCTTGTGTTTTTTACTGGGCAAAGCTTTGACTCTCTAATAGCTGCTGGTGGCCATGTTTGCTTGTCAGAAGCATTTGTTTTCCTGCAGAGCGCTAGCTCAGAGCTGCAGCAGCAGGTCTGCGTGGCGGCTGGACTCGAGCCGGGATTTGGAACAACTCGAGGATGCAACCACATGGCCGAGTGCAAATAACTGGCAGGCTGTTGTGAAGGACATTCATTTAAAAAAACAAAAAAAAACTAAATACTGTGTCTGCTATGTGGGATAGCTCCCAGAAAACAAGAAAGCAAAGTGAGGTAGTTGTAGTCATTTTTAGGCAAATTCTCATTTTCATAAAACCTTTTCAAGCAGTTCAAAGAGCGCCACCAGGAGGTCAAGAAATAACCAACACTCAAAGAGAAATATGGAAACCATATGAACAGATGAGCTTAACCATAGAGGAAGGTGGCACTGCCCTGAGGTTTTGGTGGCCTCCCCCACTATGAGACAATAATGATTCTCAACTGTTACCCCTCATTATTTCTCATTTAACATAAAGTATGTAAAGTTATTTCTGTACAAATATGACAAACATCGTACAATTTTCCCACATGTTCTAAATGTAGGCAAAGAACACCTAATTAAATACTCTAAAAGGGAAAGTTTCACTTTAAACTTTCAATCAGGTGGTAAAAATAGCCAGTCGACACAATATTGCCAAAAGCATCGCTCATCTGCATTCACACACAGACTGTATACGTAGGGTTTAATATGAAGCCGGAGTAACGTTTGCAAGTATAACAGCTTCAACTGTTATCATGGCACCATGCTGGAATTCACCGAGCTCCTGAGAGCGTTTGTACAAGCAGTCTGCATGCCTATAGGTGCTTGGTTTATACACCTGTGGCCATGGAAGTGACTGGAACACCTGACTTTAGATTTAGATGGTGAGTTAATACTTTTGGAAATAAAAGTGTATATGAAGGGGTCAAAGTATCAGAACCCCAGGGGTGAGCAGTCAAATTGAAGGTGTTATTAGAATTAGGATCAGGTGCTTTTAATCACTAGAACGGCAGTCAGGTGTTGGTGGGCAGTCCTGTTGTGTTTGAAGGTTTGAAGGAGAGGCTGCTGTGTGGTGGGGATACTTGTGTTTCTCACACGAGATTCACATTCATATTGTGGCTGCTGGTCAGGAGCAGGCTGACATAAGACTCAAGAGGTGTAATACATGTACGTGACATCACAGCTGCTGGGAACACCACAGCAAACATGGGAAAGAGTCTCATTTTGTAGGGACAGACGACAAGCTGAGGAAAAGTCCCGAAAAAAACGAGATCACTTTAAATCCGAGTCAGTTTCCACAGCAACTTAATTAGTGAAGGTAACCTTTTACTGTCATAAATGATTTCATCCTACTCCAGATTAAATAGGGAGCTTTTTATTTACCTGTAACCATGGTGAAGATTAGCACTGAGCCTCCATTGTTACTTTTTAATCCTCTATGACAGGTTCCTTCATGATCCTCCACACAATTCATTTACTTTTCAGAAACATGCAGCAAAACGCCTCAAACTCGTGTCCGCCTGCTTTCTGCTCACAGTGGAAGTGGGAAATAAAATCAAAGTGTGAGCGCTAGCAACATTGTGTCTGTTGTGTTTATGCTACAAGGTGTCTGTGTGTACATATACAGTATATATAGATAGATAGCTAGATATATAGATATATATAGATAGATATAGATATACACACAAGCACCCAGAGTGCATTGACATAAATCAAAATATCTTTCTACGTTTAAAGATTTAAAATAGTTCCGTTGTTTTTAAAGGTCTTATCTCCCACAGCAACTGTGGGGCAAAACATTTATACATTTGAATTGTTTAGCCTGATGAACATTGATGCTGCTCTAAAGACTGTGCTGCTTTAATACAGTGACGGCCTTGAGCTGATGACGAGGGAGGGTTTTACATGCACACAGCATCGAGGGGCACATCCAGGTCAGCGTTCCAACACTAGAACCTATTCATCCAGAACATCCAGCAGTTGGGAGCCGAGTGGAAGAAGGGCTCCACTGAGGAGAAAGGCGCCGTGGCGGTGATTCCTAATTTCTTGCATCTGCTCTAAATTTCACATTGTATTCCTTCCTATAATTTCTAATATCTTCAAAAGGATGCATGACATCATCCCACGGCTCGGCTATCAGCCTCGGTAGCCTTATTAATTGATGCACTGCAGTAAAGAGCAGCTTATCATTCTGACAGGGAGGCAAAGCAGCACGGGCATGTGATGGAGCCATAACTGACAGACAGAACAGACACAGCACAACTTGAGAACCAGCATGTGCTCAGGAGGAGGGACAGAGGGAAATCCACAGCAGTTCATACTGAGAGCTGCAGGACGAGCAAAGCCTCAGACACATCAACCTTAAACAGACGGTTCAAATTAACTGCTTTCACTGCGAACTGTGCAAATTTCTGCTTTTTTGCTTGGAAAAGTGATAATTATTGGAACAGTAAATCTCCTGATTATTCATTCCTGGTTAGCAATTCTTAATTTCTATAACAGAGCTGGTGATTTACAGTTCAACCAGGATTTATTTTGATGCTAAAGCAGTTTTCTGACCAGGTCTCTAACAGCAAGAACAACCTCTTCCCTTAAATGATGCAGTATATTCCAGATGCGGTGCCAGACGGATTGGCAGCCTGTCCAGGGAGCACCCGGCTTCCTGCTCCATGACAG
The DNA here is from genome assembly GCA_015052665.1 of Apistogramma diplotaenia. Taxonomy (NCBI): domain Eukaryota; kingdom Metazoa; phylum Chordata; class Actinopteri; order Cichliformes; family Cichlidae; genus Apistogramma; species Apistogramma diplotaenia. Next base: position 11,518 of record VOQJ01038615.1, on the reverse strand, counting down.
CTCGAGATAGGCTCCAGCCCCCCTGGGTCCCGAAGCTCTTTTTTTAAATGAAAGGATGGATGTTCCAGTTGAGCAAATACATTCCAGTGTTTTATCAGAGGCCCTTTATTTTAATCTGTGTCTCCTGCCTGCACAATAGGTTCACAGTTCTGTACTTTTGTATTATATTTATACCATCCTTACAATATCTACCATCTATCTGAGTGTGGATCATGGAAGCAGCAGTCTAAGCAGAGATATCCACACATCTCTCCAAGGCTTGGGCCCCCACACCGCTCAGAGGCAGCTTGTTTCAGCCACTTATCCACAGTCGTGTTCTTTTTATTCTTCTGGTGGCTTCCCACAGCTCGTGGTTTCAGGTGAGGGCAGAAACCTAAATCGACCAGTAAGCAGATGCCTTCAGCGTCACGCTCAGCTCTCTGTTCACAGTGGCGTACGAGCAGAGCATCTGCACCAGTCCAACTGTAACCTCCAAGTGCAGGCGCGATGAAACCAGACGCACCACAACATCTGCACACCTGTGACTCTGAGGCCACCGAGCTGGGGAGCTCGGTCCCTTCGGTAGAGCTCAGAAATCCTAAAAATGAAGGAGCACTGAAGCTCCATCTGCAGTTTCTGTGCATCAACTATTGCATCACTCACACACTCAGCCCGTGACTGACAGATGTCACCGGGACGAATTGCAGGTGTGTGTGTGTGTGTGTGTGTGTGTGTGTGTGTGTGTGTGTGTGTGTGTGTGTGTGTGTGTGTGTGTGTGTGTGTGTCAGATGCCTCTTAACTACCGAACAATCTCCCTGCCGGCTGCTTCTTCTCGCTTCAGTGATGAATGCAGTATTCTGTAGTCTGGACCAAACCCACACAAACACCCATAACAGAGGTCATTTTTGATACCAGAAAATATCCTGTGTCACAGTGGGCAAATCACAGGGCTGTCAGCGCTGATAGGATCTTGCTCCCGTCTGAGTTGAAATAAAACAACAACACTGCAGCCAATCTTTAGCTGAACAGAAAATAATAGAGTCTGAATGAAAAACCTGGCTATTGTGCTGCAGTTCTATTGTGGGAATGAAAGCAGACAAACTGGACCGTGCAGTAGATGGGTCAATCAGCACAGGAACAATACCACAGCACGCAGGAGACAAGTTGAACTCCCATCCAATCATGTCCACAGGAAACCATGCAGCCTGTTGCTCTCTTATCAGGCCTCGTCTCTGCAGAGACGCAGCGTGTTGACCACAAAATCACGACTCTCGGGGCTACAAACCCCCGAACAGATTCGCTAAATTAAAAGGAAGCAGCCTATCTGTTCTGTCTTGAGATATAAATAGAGATTTGATTTGTCATTAAAACCAGTAAAACGTAATTTACTCAGGAAATTAATAATAAGAGGAACACTCTGTTTATGGACCAGCCTGCCCCACTGAGACATTCAGATTAGAGTTTAACAATTCTCCAAATCCGAGTCGGTGGACAGTCAAAACGTATTGTTCCCTCATGATGGTGCCAAGTGTGAATATCCTGGTAATCTGAGGAGTTTGCTCTTCCCCCTAAACTCATATATAAAGCTCTGTTTTCTTTTCTGCAGTCTGAGAAGTTATTTTTATCTTTTTAACCAAACCTCAGTGCCCCTGAGATCGTCTTGAACGTCTTTTCACTGAGTTCTTGGTGACTGGGCAGGCGTCACACGATTCTAAACACTTGGTTTCAGATAGTTGGCTTCCGCCTCGGATCTCTATGACGGCTGAGAGCCGAGGGGCTGCACCAACACTGCGACCGTCCGAGAGTAACAACAGGTCCCGGCCGACACACGTGTCCTACACGCGTTCACACGACTGCACTTTTACAAGTCGTCATCACATCCTGCACATTAACACCTCTCAGCTTAACAATGGTGACTGTACAAGCAGTGCAGGGGGAGGGGGGTTGCAGAACTGCTACACCACACGTTTGTGATGATAAAACAAAGCAATTATTAATGAGGGACACTGTCGACGCCCTCATCAAGATCCAGCGGGTTTTTCTCCATCGCTCCACCAAGCTTGATGAAATTCAGCTTGGTGGTTCTTGTGTAATCTCGCTGACAAACAGACGAACAAAGTGCATTCATCACATTTCTCCGCCTCAGCTGCAGAAAACACCCATAAACAACTGGTGTATCGTACAGACAGATGAGATGAGATGATAGCAGGGAGCAGCCGCCTGTGTTGTTACAAAGCTTATGATTAAGAAACATGTTTATCTTTGAAGGTGCTGCAGCAGGAAACGCAACCTGCTGTAATCTGATCTCGTTCTTAAAGCAAGTGTGGCTGCAGACAAATAAAAACAGAGCCGAGCATCTGTTCTCTTTCATGTTCACAGGAGGAAACAATGGAAAACCAGTGTTTCTGCGCAGGGAAGGATGTGCAGGAATTCTTTCTGGGTCCGGGCCCAGGCAGCGGTCCCAGGAGTGAAAACGTCTCGTGATTTCACACAGCGGGTTTTAAGACCCACACTGTTTTAAGACAGCGCGATCTCAGGTCCTCCTGGTCTGGCCTATAACACAATGTGCTCCTGATCTGATGATCGGAGGCGGCAGAGTGGGGAGATGCGTTCTTGGAGGGTTTTTTTTTAACAAACTGTCAACATGGAGATGAAACCACATCTGATTTTCCATCTGATTGGCCTGTTTGTCATCTCAGATTCAGTCAGATGGTTTTATTTTTGTTCCAAAACAATTAACTCAGAGAAGAAGAGTGGTATATGTGCACATGTCGAAATACAGAGGCATCAGTGCATACGGGGCAGAACAGACTGATCTGTGTCCGTGGGTGCTGGTTAGCAAAGGAAGCGGGCAGCGGTTCAGTCAAAGGTGAAAAACGCACTCAGAGAACAAGTACAAAGTTCATTAATGAGCACATTAGAAACTATTAGTTTAAGTTCTTGTGTAAAGCACCGAACATCCTCTGAAACAACCCATGTGAGCATTTCAGAAACGTCCTTCTCGGTCGTGGAAGTTCTTTTCTGACCTCGTCTAAATATTTTACATGCACTTATTTACACAGCCACAAGGAGGCACTCAACTTTAAAATGTTACTACAGTTCTTGAAGAAGCACCGCCCCCCCACTCAGCAGCCATCTTGGTATCAGGTGTGATTCATCAGTCTGGACAGTGATGAAACGACCTTAGTATAAAGACTGCAGGCAGGTGATGAGCCTTTCTCATGCTGAAAAACACACCTTAATACAAGCTATTTAATTTTCAGTGATGATCATTTTCTCATTACAGCTAAATTCTGTCATATTAAAAGAAAAATGCTCTCCAACTTCTTCATCTCATCCAGTTTCAACACATACGAATGTTTCCAGTGTAAAGTTTTGTTCTGCCAAGTTCACGGTTGAGCAGCGATTAAAAATGCACTTATTCACAAGACCAGCAGGGGTCACTTAACTTTAAAATGCACCTGCAGCAAATCCCAGCACACAGGTGGTGACACCTCTTATAATGAGCATCTGATGGCCAAATTGACATCAGTGGGACCCGAGCAGACCCGAGTGGACTCGTGCATAAGTGCAGTCTAACCTGCTTAAATGCTCTGTGGGGAAAAAAGCCAATTCATTTTCGTTTGTAGATTGACTTTTCAATTAATTTACTACTTATTTAATCTCTAGTATTTGAGTTAATCTGTTATTTCCTCTGATGTCGATGCGATGATAGTAATCGTAAAAACAAACGTGTTGTAGTGTTATAGGATGTGAGCGTGGGCCTGGTTCCAGTCTGCGAATCCTGCAGTCCTCTTGTCTCTCTAACCTGGATAAAACTGCTGTGTATACAGAATGCCAAAACATAGCAGCCCTTTCCACCCATATGTTTTCATGCTTGTTCATCCCTGAAATTACACACAATTTATCAATGTGCCGAGGATGGCTGAGTGTGAGCAGAAATGGAGGCGAGCCAGCCCACATTCAGCTGTAACACCAGCAGCCAGGGTCTCGCACGGAGCTGTGATCAAGACAAAGAAGCCCAGATTTTCTTAAGTAACACTTAAGAGTTATTTAGGTAATGTTCTTAGTAATTATGCCTGGACATGAAATGATGAAGTTACAGAGCCACAAAGCCATTAACGTGGGACGCGGCTGCTCCCGTTTCCAATATAAACAGAGTCACTTGCAGCCCTGCAGCTCCTCCACCACTTCTGCAGCCATTCGAGCAAACCTGCTCTTTCCCTAAACCCAACCAAGCCGTGCACCTGCCCAAACACAGGTAAACACAGGTAAACAATGCTGCTTCTATTTAAAGGGCGATGACAAAGAATAAATGGAAATGTTACCTTTTTCAAACATATTTGATCTTCTGTGTAAAAACAGCATCTACAAATAAATCTATTATAATCAAAGAACTTTTTCTGCTCTTTTGTTGTTTCTTATGAGTGACCTGGAAAAGTAAGAACACCTGTATCAGGTTGGGCACCAGTGAGTTAATCTATTTAAACCTTTGACCTCTTGGCTCTGCAGTTTTCTTTGCTGTTGAAACTAGGTGGCGCTCTAAAATGATCTCTGAGGCCTTCAGGAAATAATTTCATTGTAGAAAAAAATAATGTAAAAGTGCTTTTCAATCGACTGCCCCTTTGTTCCACCAGATTCTGCCCATGATCAGATCATTTGATGCAAAAAAAATTGTTTTTAAATCACCAAGATGCCCAAAATTTCTCCACACCTCTGCAGGTGGGGCTCTGCAGCTGCTGGTGCCAAAGAACATGCATCCACTATGAGAAAGGCACTGCATAAATTTGACTTTCATGGCATTTCAAAAAAAAACAAGCCTTTGAGGTCCAACAAGAACAAAGGTAGTCCAAAACTCACGAACATACAAAGACCCAGTCTTGCAGAATAATGTGCTCTGAACAGGAGAATCAAAGCGGTGTCTGGCCTAACAGCAGCAGCGTTTGAAGCAGGCCAAAGTTTTATACACTTCCATTTTTTATTTTTATATTTTTAAGTTTTCTTTTTGATTCATATTAGTTTTAGTTTTCCAGAGTTTAGTTTTGATCGTTTTAAATGTTCTGATTCAGTTTAGTTTTGGTTTGTTTGTCAAATCAGATTTAAGAAGTTCAGCACGAGTATGAGCAAATAAAGACTTGACTCACAACCGTGTAGACGTCCGAGTGTCGGCGCTGCGCTTAAACTAACTAAAGACCAAAACTAAAGAAATAAATCTATTATTACTTTATTTTAGCTGGTTTTAAACATGCAGCATTTCTCAGACTCAGATTTATTTTGCTTGCTTTGCTTTTTTCTTTGTTCAGCACCCAAAAAGATTTTAGCTTAGTTTTCGCTGACTGTCGGACAAAGAGCCGAGCAGCTGAGCTCAGGCACAAAAACAAACTAACCAAAACTCAAACACTAACATTTCTTTGTTCTCATTAAAGATTTCAGCAAGCTGATGTCACTGATTCATAAACAATTATGTAGAATTCATAGGGAGGTAATGTTGGCTTAAAGGATACACTTCTGTTCCACAGCAGAGTATCATATGATATTTTTGCTGAATAACTGAAAAACAGAGCGTATTGTTCAAATACATCACCTTTACCTGTAAACTGGATTGATTAAATATAGGATGTATTTTGCTCACAACTGTTTTACATATTATTACTGATTTATTCATTTATTTGTGCATCATTTTGGCTTCATGTTGATAACTGGTTTGTAAAATTGTTCATGTCACTGATGGAACGGATATTTCTGGGTTCCAGACCTGGACTAACTGGACTGAAGCTCTTCTTGAGTTTTGCCCAATTATGAACATAAATTAGAAATACCACTGATGTTATTTTGTTATTCTTTGCCAGACAGTCTGCAACGTGCAGGCTTTTAACTTTTTAAAAGCAGGTTTAACGAGTGCAGGTGTTTCAGTGAGTAATGATTAGAAATATTGAAAAGCACGAGCTGAAAAGCTGCCGTGCTGTGACTGGTTTTCATCTGACCTTTTTCATTTTTTGAGGGAGCAACCATGTGACAGGTCCTGGAATCATTCAAAGCTGCAGCTTCTGGGAAGCAGATATATATATATTTTTAATGTCACAGCACTAAAAAAGAAAAAGATAAAATCCATTCACTTCTTTCACAGATGGAGACAGAAATGTGAAAAATGCATTTGTGGACGGACAGAATGAGGCGAGGGAATTTTTAATTTGTGTCTGATGCAAAAACAGCTGTAGACAATTATTATTAGTCAATATGTGCAGGCAGAAAAACCTGATGATTAACTGCCAGGAAGCAGCAGCTGTACAGCTGCAACAACCAGTGTGTGTGTGTGTGTGTGTGCGTGCGTGCATGCATGTGTGTGCATGATATTGACCAGCCCTCCATCCCCTTCCAGACAATTGATAGACCCCATTGTGACACAGTAACACAGTAGTGTGATATACACATAATATGATAATCTTATAACAGGGCAGCACAGTGGAACAGTGGTTTGTGCTGTTGCCTCATAGCAAGAAGGTTCTGGGCGTCTGAATGCATCCTGTGGTTCTCACTGTGTCTGTGTGGGTTCTTTCCAGCTGGTCCACAGACATGCCGTTAGCCGGGTTCGGTCAACTGGTGATTCTAAAGTGCCCAGAGGTGTGAATGTGAATGTAATGTCTTTGTGTCAGACTGGAGATCTGTACAGGGTGTGACCACCTCTTTCCCCATGGCAGCTGAGACAGACTCCAGCACCCCTAAGACCCTGAATGGATAAGTGGAGGAAGGAAGGAAAAGTGGGGAGGAAGGAAGGAAAAGTGGGGGGGAGGGAGGGATGGATGGATGGATGGAAGGAAGGAAGGAAGGAAGGAAGGAAGGAAGGAAAAGTGGGGATGGATGGATGGATGGATGGAAAAGTGGGGAGGAAGGAAGGAAAAGTGTGGGGGGAGGGAGGGATGGATGGATGGATGGATGGAAGGAAGGAAGGAAAAGTGTGGATGGATGGATGGATAGATGGATGGATGGATGGATGGAAAAGTGGGGAGGAAGGAAGGAAAAGTGTGGGGGGGAGGGAGGGATGGATGGATGGATGGATGGAAGGAAGGAAGGAAAAGTGTGGATGGATGGATGGATAGATGGAAATATACACCATACTGACACTCACCCATCTAAATGATTGAGTTCAGGTGTTCCAGTCACTTCCATGGCCACAGGTGTGTAAACCGAGCACCTGGGCATGCAGACTGCTTCTACCAACATCAGTGAAAGAATGAGTCGCTCTCAGGTGCTCAGTGAACTCCAGTGTTACCATGATAGGATGATACCTGTGCAACAAGTCCAGTCATGAAACTTCCTCACTGCTAAATATTCCACAGTCAGCTGTTAGTGGAATTATAACAACGTGGAAGCGTTTGGGAATGACAGCAACTCCAACAAAGTGGAAGAAAATTACAGAGTGGCATCAGTGGATGCTGAGGCACATGGTGCACAAAAGTCACCAACTTTCTGTTGCTACAGACCTCACAACTTCATGTGGCCTTCAGATTAGCTCAAGAACAGCGTGTAGAGAGCTTCATGGAACTGGTTTCCATCCAAGAAGCTGCATGCTAGCCTCACATCACCAAGCAGCATACAAAGTGTCAGAGGCAGTGGTGGAAACACACGCCACTGGACTCCAGAGCAGTGGAGACGTGTTCTCTGGAGTGACGAGCTTCTCCGTCTGGCAATCTGATGGATGAGTTTGGGTTTGCTGGTTGCCAGGAGAAC
>VOQJ01038604.1:4489-22200 GCA_015052665.1 Apistogramma diplotaenia | reverse complement strand
TTTACACCTTGACAGTCCCGTTTAGAATAACTGTTCACTACTGAATGAGCAGCTGTTTTTATTACTCGTCTTTTCCTCCCATCCCACTCTTTTCTTTTCTCTGTACGTTTCCTTTTGTTTCGCCCATTCCTCCGGCTGGACTTGGGTTTCCATGACGTAATTGTCTTTGGCTTACAGTGGTCATGGAACTAAAACAGGAAAAATATATACGCATATTATTACAAAGATTTAAGAAAAATCACCCATTTATTTACCGCAGTTTTAATGTGTGTTTATTTGCATTCACAGTTGAAGTTTAACAGCTATTACAAAGAGGGTTTCTTTATCCTTTAACGCATGCATTTTACATGTGTCAGGGCTGCATTAGAGTTGGGTTTTTTCTTTATTTTTCTATATTCACATCAAAAAAAGCGGAAAACATTTTTTATTACAAATTTCAGCTACAAACTTGATTCACTATTGTGATTTTGTTTGGTAGATTTTATTTAAGACGACCGTCAGCAGTTAAAAGCGGAGCACGCCGTCAGACCTGGACATTGATTAGTTTCATTGGCGTTTTAACCACTTGTTTATCTACTCCGGCGTGTTTTGAGGACCGTCAAAAGCAGGGGGCGCAGTAGAGAACATCTTGGTCTTTGTTTACAATAATTATGTGACAGGAATGTTGCCTTCTTTATTCCTTTTTTTTAATCATTTCATCAGTTAAAGGAATAACGTTTCGGGCACCTTTGTTTTCATTCACAGCTGCTCTGTTCGGAAAATCCTCGTTTTGATTTTGAAACCTCAGACATTTTCATTAGTCGGGAGGGGAAACATTTGATTTAATGATAACTAACCTACTAAATGCTTTTTTTTTTTCCCCTTTCAGAATTATCGGGACAAGCTATCTCCAACAAATTGCCAGACTTGATTAAAGGAGACTTTCTAAAGGTAATATTTGACATTCATTCCCTTAACATTTGTTTTTTTTCTTTAAAAAAAAAAATCATTGTAACATTCATTTTGTTGTGGAATTAAAGCATCCTAAATTTTTGAACCTATTAATTTTTTGGTGCATTAATGCAGTTTTCTCTTGGCTTGACTACTTTTATTTTATTTTTACTCAGTAAATAATTGGATAAAGCTTCACTATAGTATTCACAGTTGTGAGACACCATCCTAGCTCGTGTATCATATCTAAAATGAACACAGTGTCAGTCATCTAACGTGTAGCTGCTTTGCATTCTTCCTTTTCATCTTCCCCCACAACGCTCGTGGATCTGGTGGCCCCCTCCTCCTCAGGTCCAGTTTGAACTGTGTGGCCGAGTATCTGTGCATTGCGACTGATTGGCGAGATGACTGCCGAGTGGCTACACCTGCCCCCGCCGTACCCCCCTGGTGTGGGGCCGTTGTATGGTGCAGAGTTGGAGGCGTGGTATGAGGACCTGCAGGATATTCTGGGCTCTGACACAGGAGGGGCAAAACTGGCACGAGCCCCCACATGCACCGAGGTCAGTAGTTTGAATGCGAGTGTTTGTCAGTTGTATTTTTCTGTTTTTGGTGGTTTTATTTTAATGTTTGTGAGAATTTACATTTGCGTGCCCATTGACATGAAACTTACTTACACTTTCAACATTCGACAGGTTTTGACATTTTACATTTTGTGCTTGTAGAAGGAGCCAGAGTTCATGGATGTCCTGGAAAGTTGTTCTCTGACGTGGCTGACTGACGGCAGCCAGACATGGGGTGACGGTGTCCAGAGGACAACGGAGGAGATCCACAGCACCCAAACCATGCATCACAACTCTTCATCTTCCTCTTCCTCCTCCTGCATGAGTCCGGCTGTTACAGAAGAGCGGCACGTGGAGGCTGAGAGTGGGAGAAGTGGAGATGGTTCGACAGGAGGTGGCAGTGACTTGCTGCCCCCTGAGTTCTTTGAGTTGCTGAGTGATGGAGGAGTGGGAATGGTGGATGCGAGTGGAGCAGTGATCAGCGGTGGCTATTACTACCACCACCAACACCACCAGGCGAATAACGTCCATCCTGCATCTCCCTCAGCCAGCGAGGAGGAACTGCCTTGTGTCCCCGATTCTCCATCTTGCTCCTCTTCAGCATCCCAGTCACCATCTCAGATTTGTTCTTCTCCCTCATCACCTGTGTCTTCTCCCTCTGTCTACCCATCCTCCCGTCTGGGAAAACGCAAGAGGACCACCAGCGAGAGGGTCAACGGTGCCTTGTCCTCTTTTGTTTCCTCCACGCAGCGCTCATCCTACTCGTCTACCAAAAAGAGTCGCAAAGAAAGAGAGCAGGAGAACGAGAGGAAGGTACAGGAGCTGACGGAGCAGAACGAGCGTCTGAAAGCAGAAATTGAAAGGCTGGGAGAGGAGGTACAGAGGACACGAAGAGCCCTTATCGAGAGGCTAGTCAACACCAGAAAATGAGAGGGAGGTGGTAAAGGAAGACGGGAATAAAAGATGACAGGTCCTGCAGAATTTGAACAGGCAGTGGTGGGGAAAGGTATAACATGGTGATCATGAAATGCCTCTTAGAAGAATGGAAACCAAAGAAATTTTATAAGGATTTTTTTTGAAAAGACAGACTGCAAAAAGGAAAGTGATGAAAGTCAAGACATGAAAGGCTACAGACAGAAAAGGGGCTGCAGCAGCATTGCGGCTAATAGAAAGACACAGCATGTATGAAGGAGAACAGGCGGCTTTAAGTGCAAATCATGCAGAGGTTTTAATGAATGTCATTTTAAGGAATGCCTAATGAGATCCATATTTTGAGTTGTATGTAGGACAGAAAGGAACTTAATTTAGAGTGCATTTCATTGATATCTCTTCCCACCATTTTGCAATAAATTGTAACTCCTACTTTAAGGGCTGCAATCTGGCTAGCAGAGATTATTTGCCCCAATTTGTGGAGAGTTTAGGAGCTCAGGAAAAGTCTGAAAGTGCCCAGTGCAGTGTGAGTATGAGAGAATGCTTTTTAATTGTGGGGGGTGGGGGAGAGAAATCATTTTCTTACTTTTGTATAACCCATGGCTTGTGTGTATGTGCATTTAGATAAAGTAGAACCCGGCTATACTTTCTAAGCTGACCTTTTTCTATTATGGGAATTTGTGGTAGAATTATTAAGAGCTCTTCTATCCTTACTTACTATTTTTATATCTCTGTAATATATACAATTGTACTGTAATGGCTTGTACTGTAATATGTCAACATATCCACTGTTATTTTCTCATTGTAAGTCACAAATTGTTGTAGAATACTGCATGCATGGCTTGTCACTGATGACATTTAACTTGTGTATTTTACCATACAAGTCATTTTTATCCTTTGTTGTAAGAATATTTGCAATAAACAAGAAAACAGTTTTTTGGTCTGTGTAACTTTTATTTCGTCTCGAGGATGTGATCACTTTTGTGTAGAAAATGCTCTTAAACAGAGGCAACTGAGGAAGGGGGAAGAGTACAGACATTTTTACTTACTGAACTTAATCAGTATCTATGGATCTAAAAAAGTATTTGTAGCAAAAAACAAACTTCCAGAGAGTGTGTGTGTATATATATATATACTTAAAAAAAAACATCTTTAGATGCACGACGCACCTTCCAACACTAATATTGTATGCTGACTTTGTCACAGGGAGAGTATAAAATCTGTTTCTTTTGGTGTAGGGATTTGAAAAAATCCCTCCATTCTGTAGCTGTATTCATTCGACTCCCTTTGTGTGTTTTCATTTCCCTGTCGGCCTATCCAGCATTTCATTAGTCCTCAGTGCCAATACCACATTGTCTTAGATCCTGTCACGGCTTTGCCTTAAGCTAATCATCTCACTCTCTCTGTGTACATCTTGTTCCCATTTTCCACTATCATACCTCCACCCATACTACTCCAACTAACCACCATCCTCTTTCCCTTTTTTTATTTCACTTCTTCTTGCCCTTTTGAGGTGCAGGCTCAGGACTCTTCCCCTCAGCAAGGGTTAACTGTTTCTTAAGGTCCAACAGTTTGGCCACCTCTGCTGTGATCACGGCCTTGTCTGCTTTCTGGGCTTTGAGAGCTCGCACCTTGTCCCCCTGTGATAAACAGAAACCGTTGTTGACAATTTCATTATGAAACGAGCAATTCGTCAAGGCAGCTATTTGTAGGTTTGTATGTGTGTGCGTCTGCAGGAAGATGTCTTCCTAAGCACACGATTTCCAAATATTTGACGGTCACATTCATGATTGAAAGTAAAAAATTTAAAATAAAATTTGAACTTAAAAAATGTATAAATTAATTACGATTTACAAAATAATTCTCCAAAAAAGAAATACTTTACGATTAACTGAAATTCAGCGCGTACAAGAAACGGTTTGCTGTACGTGCGCTACTTTGGGAACATTAAACCCTTTTTGTTATTTCCGGAAAATACAATCAACTTTGCTATCCAGTTATGAAAATATTTTTATTTTTTGAAAAAAATCTAATAATTGAAACCTATCGATTACAATGTGATTTAACATTTAATAACTACGTTTGTTTTTCTTAGACGCGTGTTTGTGGAAGCCAGCAATCTAACCTGTTCCGCCACAGCCTGCGTGAGCTGCTTGGTTTTCTCCAGGTCCACTTTGTTCACCGTCCCCACCTCAACAACAGGAGCAGGAGCTGGCACGGCAGCAGGCTGAGCCTTATTAAACGTTGTCTGAAGGTGGAAATGGAGAGAAGATGTTTGAATTGAAGGCATTTTGATGACTATTTCCACACATTAATTACTTAATTTCAGACGCCACCATTCATCACTCAGAACGAAAGCGGGATTGTGTGAGTGAGTGAACGGACAATGAATCACGCGAGACACAAAATGATGAGTAAAAATACTAAATATGAGGATGTTAAATTAGCTACTGGTGTTAATGAAGACATGCGGTAATCAACACTGACACTGTTAAACCAGTGTAAACTGACTCTTCACAAACAAATACCACTCAATACCTTCTTTTTAGGTGGTTCGTCTTCAGGCTGGAGGCAAGAGCGTATGGAGAGGGTTTATTTTTTTTATCTATATGACTGATATTTAATACATAATTTAAACGTTTGCGCTTAAAAATGGGCAGTTCAATTAAGTACGAATTCTTTTTCATGACAGTCTGTGAACTGATATAGTTGATCAATTCTTTCTTATTTCATTATTCATTGATGGTGAACCTATATTACTTCAAGACCTGAGTGAACTCATGCACAGATCATTAAGCATCATAAACATCAAATACCTGCTGTCCACCAAATTTCTTCTTCAAAGCTTCAATCTGGTCCGCCTCCAGTTTCTGGAATAACGGACTAACCTGGGAAAAACGAGTTGGCAGAGGCAGTAAAAGGTAAAAATTAAAAATATATGCAGGAATTTTCAAAAGTTTGCATTTGTCAATCCAGCCTAAGGCCAGTATATCTGAAAATTTAACCTGGAGGCTCTGTGCTCATCTTTGAACAAAGAGGATTATGCAAGTAAGTAAGTAGATAACTATGTATGAGAAGTTCGCTGCGTTTCCATGATGACTACCATCACACTGTAACTCATGTTACACTAATAACAAAAGGGATGTTTCTGAGTGTATTTGTATACACGTAAGCTTTACCATATGATTGTAGTGCTTATCTGAAGACAACGGTTGCAAATCATTATAGCAGCAGTGCTGGAATCCAGCCTTGGTAGGCACAAACAGATCACCACAATTATACCTGAAGGGACAAGTGGCCTGAGAGAAACTTGCTGCTTGCTCGAAGGCTGAGGCCTCCAAACACAACCTAGGCTATTATTCTTTATTATTCAATTGTTCTTTTCAGTTGACAGACTGTTGCATCCTCATTGTATCACCCAGCATTAACAGCTACATGTGTAATACTTGTTGGGGCGGTACTCACTGCACCAATGCGGTGGCCGGCGCTCAGGGCACATGCAAAGGTGCCACTGCCTTGTAACATGGTGTTGATGCAAGATGGAGGGGCGTTGAGTTGGTCCCTGATTGTCTGGCTGACCGCTGGCATGTAAGGGGAGAGCATCACTGACAGCAAGCACGCAATATTCACAGAAACACCGGTCACTGTGCCTGCACACTGCCTGTAGAGAATGTGCAAGTTAGTCGCAAACATCATGGATCTTTACACTTTGGTTTACACTTAAAATAGACAGAAATAAGATCTTAATTACTGCTCCTCCATTTAAATTCAAACCCCTTTGTTCTACTACAAATTGATATGACGCATTTAATCAGAGCTAAATCAAATAAATTTATACTAAATAATATATACTTATGATTTAAAAAAAAAAGAGAAACAGCTGCATTTCAAAGGTCAATTTCCTGTCTGTATTAATATAAAATTTGAATTTGCTGGGTTGAGTCACAACTGATAAAATCATCCATCTTCCTTGTGAACCGGTCAAGGCCATCTCTCACCTTTCCGAATCATCTCCCTTGATCTTCTTCCAGGGTTCGTTGACCTGAATGTACTGATTGCCATGACGAGAGATATTCAGGATGTGTTTCAGTGCATCGCGGATTCTGGTGAAACATTTCACGCCAGTCATTAACAGCATGACCGTGACAGCAGACTGATTTGAATCAATGTCAGAGGCACACATTTTATTTAAGTATAAACCCTAATAAAAGTTTCAACTGATGACAATTGCCAATTTAACTAGTAATTTAGAAAATTATTTGTGTCATTTAAGAGTACATTTTTAGCTTATAAATCACTAAAACAAATGAAAAATACAACTGTATCTCTGAAAGATAAACCGACTAACTGAACACTGGCATCACCTTTCTGCTGTTGCTTTTGACTAGCACGTTATTCTTACTTGATTTTGTCCATGAGCTGTATGTACTGCTGCAGCTCCCAGCTCACCAGAGCCAGGAGCTTCTTATCTTCCTGCTGTAGCTCCATCACTGGCACACAACCCTCAAAGAACTTGGTGACAAACATGCCGGCTCTGCGGGAGAAAGGGAGAGGAGGGTTTGCATAAGCAGATAACAAAGAGTGGTCAGGGGGAAAAACACTGGAATGGAGAGAGTGAGGAAGCAAGAGAATCAGGGAGGGGAGGGAGTAAGAGCGCTAAACGAAGGAATGGCAAGTTACTTGACTTGCTAATTGTTTATAAATTATAGATTTTGTTGCTGTATGTAATTGCAGTGTTCTCCTTGTTTAAACCAACACAACAGTGCACTGTGTGCAGTCGCTTCTCAGTTCCTTGTTTGCTTCTAAACTGCAGCTGTGTCTGGAACATGTCATTTTTGATATGAGTCTTATGTGTGCATCTTGAGGATGTTCATAGTGAGAAAGTTTTTGTTATGTCTGATGCAACACACTGTTCTATATTTTACACATCTCTTAGCCTCTGAGGAAGGTCTGCGAGACCAAAGTGCTTTGACCTGTGATGTTGATGTGTGAATATAAACTTGGTGTGTCCATTTATTTGTTTTAGACTTCTAATTAGTGCAACTGTCAATCCCTGAGGTTGTTCATTCAGGGAAAATAAAGAACAATATTATTACTGGTAAAATGACTGAATCTACAGTAGGGCTTTTGCTAGTAAATATTAAATAGGCATTTAGACTTTTTTTTAAAAAAGTCAGGCTGATTATTTTAGAGACTGTCAACAAAATGCTTTGAGTGAACAGCAACGAGAAAGTCTTCTATAAATGTGTGTGTAAGATGGACACACTGTCACTAATGATGCTGTGATTCAGGGACTGGATCCAGGCAAGGACAGAATTTCTAATCCGAAGCAGACTACTTACTCCTTAAACACCTTAGGCTGGTTGCAATCTACAAGATATTTTTGAACCAATTAGGGATCAGCATTGCTGCCCGAGACCAATTTTGAAGATCAAGGTACTTTGGGGAAAAAAAGCTGCTGAGAAAAATCTTTGATGTGGGATTTAACCCTGATCTTTTAAAAAATCATTTGAGGCGATGTAATTGGGGCTAAATTACGCCATCCCAAACAAATTTGGAAAACTAGGGTGAATCTCTTGTAATAGTTAAAGTACAACAATCTGAAAACTTAGTTGTTAATTGGACTGGATGACAGTTTTACTGCATATTTACTTTGAGTGAAACTTGTGCAGAGAAAGTGAGCAACTTCAGGATGTGGATTGCCCCATTTTTTGATTTCACTAGCGGCTGACATGAACTACCATTACAACAAACAGTTTTTTTTTTTAGAAAAAGAAAACAAGTATTTGTATGTAATAACCTAATAGGAGAATGGTGCAAGCTTGTTCGGCTTACTGACCAGAGTCAGATTCTGAAAGTTTTCTTGATGACTAAAATAGTCAATATTGTTTGTAAAGCATGCAAAAAGAGCAGGAAATTATTTTAAAACACACTGGCTATCATCAACCTGTTGATGAAGTTGCCCAGGTTGTTGAGCAATTCCGAATTGTTCTTCAGAGCCATGTCAGTCCAAGAGAAAGCTGAATCCTGTCCCTCTGGACGCACATACAAGAGGTAGAATCTCCACACATCGGAAGGGATACCAGTGTCTTTTGCCATATCTCCAAACACACCCACACCACGGCTCTTGGAGAACTTTGTGTCCTCGTAATTCAGATATTCTGAGTGAAAGTTACAGCACAGGTTACTGTCAAAGCACAAACCAGACAACATAATTAACTATCCAATAACACTGCACCAATTAATGTGTTTTTGTAACAACTCAAGCATCTGCTGAGAAAGCTAAAGTCAGCCAAAGAATCTATCACATAAATATTTAATTAACTGGTAAAATTGGTCAGTCATAAGAAGTGCTTACCTGTGGCAATTAGGTGGTTGACTAGAGTGTAGTTGTCCTGGGCTCCCAGTAGGGAGCAGGGGAACACCACACTGTGAAATGGCACGTTGTCTTTGGCCATGAAGTTGTACAGCTCCACCTGGTGGCAAAGAAAAGACACTGCACTGTGAGGGTGACATCATATTAGATCATCATGAGATCATCCAGTTCAAAGAGGACTTATCTGCTATCCTAACCCCCCCCCCCCTTGCTCTCCCTCTGCAAATACAGGGTATCACACACTCATAAAAGGGGATCAATCCTGGGGTTTTAGATGGAGAGATGAGTGAAGAAGATAGTGATGCTTATGTGAGCAAATGCCTGACTTTTACTAGCTATCAGATTTTAGGTCCATTGAGCACACATGTAAATGAAGACGCTTAAACAAAGTAGTTTGCTTCCCATTTTACTCTTGTCACTTGATGTGTAGGAAGCTGTGTGAATGGTATCCTGAAAATAAATTCAAATGTCCACACAACATGTCAAAAGATTCCTTCTTTTGAAAGTAGAACAATGGGCAGCACCTCAAATATAAACGATCTAGAAAACTAAGTGTAGATTGAACATGTTCATTATATCTGAGAGGGGAGAAACCTTGATAAGCAGTATATAGTCTTCACCATAATCTAGTGTGAGTACACTGTAGCCGTGGGGGTAAAACAAAATGCTCATGTCTTCCTTTGTTTCAAATCAGTTGGGGCTAGGAATTGCGCTATGTTCTAATGGAGGGTGAAAAAAACAGATGGGAGAGGGAAAAAAAGCTATTAAACCCATTTACTGTGGAAAAGGGGACAAAATCCATGCCAAGCTTGTGCATCAGTACTCTTCATGGCCCATGAATTCTGACATGTGTTGGGGGTATGGACTGGGGGGTGGTACCTGATGGGGATTCTTCCACCACTTTTCCCATTTGCTGGTGTAGTTGGCAGTAATGGACAGATAACCAATGGGGGCATCGAACCACACGTAGAACACCTGCAAGGGCAGAAAGAGGGTCCCAACTGATGACAGGCACAATTTTTATGTTTCATTACATAAACTAATAATGGAAGAAAACAAGAACAGAAAAAATAGGAATCAATTCTAAGTAGAGAGACCTGATCAGAAATTTCCTAATAAGCATTAGTGCGTGAGAAACAATTTCAGAGTTGTGTTCTAGGGCTGCAATTATTTTAGTAATCAATTATTCCATTGATTAATCAAGTAATTGGATACCTTTGTCTTATTCATCTGCATATTTTAACTTCTGTAGATTTACTGCAGACTTTCACTGTGTGAAAGAAACAATGGTGGATGGAGCAGCTACAAAGTTCTCTTTTCTTCACGTTGACACTTGCTATTCAGGTGCTTGATGAAGGGCTCCTTCAGCTGTTTCCCTGTAAAGGTGGTTACAGGAAAAAGCGCTGCTGCTTTGGATACCAGAAAAACATTTCCTTGCACTTCACCTGAGCTCCCTGTCTCTGTGTTAAAAGGTAGTTTTTCCAAAGGACGAAAATCCATTGCAGCGGCCGAGAACTTTAATTCTGCTAATGTGGATGAAACAATCTTACCTGGTGACAACTGACACCACAGAGTTTAAACGAAGCATCTTAGCAACAAATTTGTGTGGAGGATTTCTTATAATTGAATTATGTGAGTTACTCGCAGAATTGCTGCAGCCCTAGTGTGTATTAAAAGAAATTAACATGTTTTAACAAGCCAAAAAAAAAAGTTTCCCAATGAGGCAAAATTATATTTGGTATTATCAGATACTGCAGCATTTGTGAAGTAGTAATGCAATCCAAAGTCATTTTAGTCCTTAAAAACACGACTTGAGATGTACAGTGAAATACCAAACTAAAAATCAAGAAAACAAGACTTGGGATGAACCATTCTTTCTATACTATAAGACAATAGCAGACCTTCTCTTTAAAGTCAGGGTGAGGTACTGGTGTTCCCCACTGCAGGTCCCTGGTGATGCAGCGAGGTTTGAGTCCATCTCTTAGCCAGGAGCGAGTGATCTGTTTAGCGTTTGCTGTCCAATCTCCTGCACTGGTTGACTTCTCCAGCCACTCTTCCAACTGACTTTCCAGCTGCATGAAAGAAAGAGGGAGAATGAAAAAGCTGAAAAATACATGCAGTCTCTTAACTCTAAAGCACAGCTTTCAAAAAACTAAAGTCCTTTATATAATAACATTACCGCAGGGATAATTGTCTTCCACAAGCTGTCTTTCAATGATACCTTAAACTTACTAAACTGGATTACTGTGCCTCCATCCCTGTGACCAAAGAAGAACTGTAGGAACTGAGAATGGACACCTCAGGGCATTGCAATAAAGTATGAAAAACATACCTTTGGCAGGTCGAGGAAAAGATGCTTGGAGGAGCGAAGGACTGGAGTCTGACTACAGACCTTACATTGAGGTTCCTGGAAGAGATGATGGTCAACAACAATTATTGATTAAAGCAATATGTAATCAGACTGCTTTTATTAACCAGAGTTTACCAATTTGAAGCATATTTATTTATTCATGAAAACAAAGAATTTTAAGAGAGTGGATGCAGTAAAAAATTAACAACTCTGATTAAAGTCTTTGCGGATTCACAGCTCTCTACCAAAGGGGGAAAATGTTACAAAGGCACAAAATGCTTTCTCCAACAGCAATCTAAAAAGGGTAGAAACATACTGTAAGTAATGCATTTTGAACATACTTTGGAACTGCTGTCATAGATTCCATTCCTTAATATTTGTATTTTGTATGTAAGATCAAAAATGATAACCATACCCATAGGGTTAAGAATGTTAATTTTATAAACTCTTCAATACTACATAAAATACACCTTTTATTCAGTCATACCTATAATGAGTAAAAACAAAAGAAAACTAGGAAGAAGAGTATTCTTCATCATCATCATATCATATTTTTAGTATTTCCCTAAAAATATGATATTGCACAAATTCTTAATGATAGTTATTCAAATAAAAGCAAACTCTGGGTAGATGTTTAAAATAAAAAAAAGACTTTCAATATGTTATCTTTTTTGTTAAAATGTATAGATGCACATGTGAGGCTACTGTAAGAGTTTTGCCTCCAATCTTATATTTTTATAGGTGGGTTTATAGATTTTTCAAATACAATTCAAGAATAATTTCAACAACTGAAGGCACTTGGCAATAATTCAGCTTCTAACCTCACAATTCTCTTTGTAGTCATCAACAGCTACACACTCTAGAATCACTTGAGATGTACAACCTGCTCCTTCACACTCACCCTGAGCTCTACAGCATTGATGAGGCGCCCACACTTGTCACACTGGTCACCACGAGCTTCGGGGTAACTGCAGTGTGGACAGATGCCTTCAACAAAACGGTCAGCCAGAAAACGCTGACAGGATTCACAGCGTAGCTGCTCCACTGTGTCTTCCAATAGGAAACCACGCTCGTGAAGTCGCCAGAAAATATTCTGAGCTATCCTGAAATATTAACAAAGGAACAAAGTGGTTAAAAGACGCTTTAGTTGTGCCTGTGATGGCAGAGAAAGACAATGACCCTGTGTTAAATACGGTGATTGCTGTCTTATCTGCAGATCATTCATTAAAACCAGTTTGTTGAGTTTTGCTTCCTAGCACGGATCAATGCTGCTCTTTTATGTTGGTTGGAAACTGATGTAAACTTTCAGGGTAAATATAGCTAAATTTAAAAAAAAAACAAAACAGAACAACATACAGCAGTATATTAGTGAAAAAAAGAAGATCAAGGGAAGATGGTTGGTGTTATTGATTGGTGAGAAAAAATGTGAAGCAAAAACAGAATAATGATATTTTATATATAAAAAAAAAAAACAACAACAAAAAAGCAAAGCTTGTGGGCTGGTAAATCTAAAATCTAAGGCCTAACCTCCTTTTAATGGCTCAAGTCCAAGGCTTTAATCTGTGGGCTGTTTTTATTTCTCAAAGACTACTGTGCTGGTGCATGGTGTTTGATGTCTTTTATGATGTTCTTTATCAAAGCAAAGGTCCCAAAACAAGAGTTTTTATCTTTGCAATCCTTGTCAGAGTGCAAGCACTAGAATTTAAGGATAATCTTTCTTGAAGAAAAGGCCATTACCATGCATCTATCTTCTTCCACTTATCTAGCTCAGGGTCATGATGGGGCTGGAGCCTATTCCAGCTGTCATGACAGCTGGAACAGGCTCCCTTATGATGGCTTTACCCCACCTCTTGTCCTATAACAGCTGTAGTAAGGCAAGAGGTGGGATATACACTGGTCTGTAGTAAGGCTAAGATTTTAAGAAGGTAAACTCAGCAAAACGCAAAAAAAAAAGAAAAAAAAAGAGACCTGTTAAGCATCAATGTACAACATTTCTTAAACATTTAATTGTTGATGAAGTTATGAAGAAAAAAAAAGTCAAAAATTGAAAATCTGTCTGGAACATTCTATAGTCCTTTGCCTAATGAATACTCATACCAAGTCTCAGAAAAAATGTCCAACAAAATAAGGATTGAGTAGCAACCGAAGTTAAACATCAATGTACAGTTTCCTTGAAATTTTTGAAAAGTCGTAAAAACTGTCAACAAAAGTTAAAAATCGAACACATTTTTTACAGAGATTTCTAATTACAGAATTCAGTAAAGCCCCGGAAAGTAGGCAGTAGTAACCTACATCCAACAGCTATGCTCTATAATCTCTGAGATTAAGAGAGGTGCAATTCATGGTTTATGGTTGATTTATGGGCTAGAATTCCACAACCAGTATGTGGGGCAAGATTATACTAATCCAATGTCATAATTTTATCGTATAAGGAAACACTTGCTTTTTCATTATCAGATGCGCATCAGACCATGTTAGGACCTGGTCACAAACCTGCGATTTGATCGTATTGGTAACTTCTCTGTTTAAAAATACAAATTTAAGAATAGACTTTCTTCTCACCCACACCCTTAGACAGGCCCTCTCACTTACTCTGTCTGCTTCTCAGTGGTGGTTCTGCCAAAATAATCAAAGTCAATCTGGAACCATTTGTAGATGCTGGAGTGAACAGCGTGGTACTTATCACAGATCTGCTGGGGTGTCAGGCCTTCCTCTCTGGCCTTGTTCTCTGTAGCTGTTCCGTACTCATCTGTGCCACACACAAACAACAGATTCCAGTCTCGCAGGCGGCCATACCTATGAAAAGCAGATGGAGTAATTTGTGCAAGTATCAAGACACAAAGATGATGAGTGAAAAAAGCATATGTACATTACATATCTGCAAGACTGTTTGTGCATTTGGGTACTGTATATAAAGATTTGGTTGTACATGCTGCAAGGAACAATGTTTGTTTTTTCAACACTATTTATTATCAGTAGTTTTCTAACTGGACATATACTATATACTGAAAAGACAGAGATTACACAATTTAATTCCTACCTGGAGAAGACATCAGCACTTAGGACACAGCCAATAATGTTACCCAAGTGGGGGACATTGTTGACGTAGGGCAAGGCACTAGTCACCAAGACATTTCGCTTGCCCTCCTGAGGCAAACTGGTGGGAAAAAAAACAGAAATTCATTTTAGATGGCTTAACGTTACTCATGTAAAGATAGTGAGATAAAGTACACGATGGTGCCTTTAACAGCTTACATGGGGTGTTGCCTTTCTGTAGCTGGAGGGAGATTGTTCAAACCCTTACTCCAGGTGAGAGCAGCTGCTTCCATCTCTTCTTCTGAAACAATGCGCTCACCTTCCTCTTCCTGATCAAACAACGAAAAAAGACAATCAGTTTTTAGTTGGACATTAACATTAGCCTTGTAAAGTTAGTGATAATCTCTAGTAGGGATGAAAATATGATTTTCTGAAGTAGAAAACTGTGACAGTGTGGTGGACACTAGGGTGAAAGGAGGAGCTTAACTGTCAACTGGTCACCACCCAGTGGTGAGTTGGATCAGAGAGCAGGGCGGATACTGGACAGAACTGCCTAAATGTACTGTATAGTTAGCGTGCTCTAGGAACACCTGGCAGAGGCCACAGTCTGGGAAATCTTCAGCTCCCATCTCAATCAGAGCTTTGACAGCACACTGAAAGGCTGAGGACATTGAGTCCGAATAGACCGTGTTCTACACCTCCACTGCTGAGACTGCATCACAGAGGTGGTTGGGGCCTGTTGTTGATGGTAATCCCCAAACCAGATGGTAGGCACTGGAGGTGAAGGGAGCCATCAAGCTGAATGAGAAGTGCCGTCAGACCTGGTTAGCCTGTGGGACTTTGGAGGCAGCTGATGGGTGCTGGCTTGCAGGAAGAGTTCAGTGAGGGTATGGAAAAAGACGTTTGGATTGCCTCAAAGTGATTCTAGCGACTGAGGAGGGGAAACCGGGGCTCTACTCACACAGTGTACAGTACAGGTGGGGTGCTGCTGACTTCAACTGAGAATATAGTCCAGAAGTGGAAGGAATACTTCAAGGACTTCTTTAATCCCACTGACACGCCATCTGTAGAAGAAAAAGAGTCTGGGGGCAAAGGGGGTGACTTGTCCATCACTGGGCCTGAGGTCACTGAGGCAGTTAAACAGCTCTTTGGTGAGACGAGATTTGCCCTGAGTTCCTGAAGACACCCACCAGTGCTGCCTTGGTTGACAGAACTCTGTAAGATCACACTGTGATCTGAGGCTGTGCCACTGGATTGGGAGGCTGGGGTGGTGGTTCCCATCTTCAAGAAAGGGGACCGCTGCGTGTGCTCCGACTACTCAGGGATCACACTCCTCAGCCTCCCCAGAAAGGTCTATGCAATGGTGCTGAAAAGGAGTGTGTTCGTTAGTCTAACCACAGATTCAAGAGGAACAATGTGGTTTTCATCCTGGTCGTAGAACACTGAACCATATCTTTCTCCTTTCAAGGATATTTGACGGTGCGTGGGAGTTTTCCCATCCAGTCTACATGTGTTTTGTGGAACTGGAGAAGACATTCAACTGCGTCCCTCAGGGTGTCCTGTACGGGGGTACAGTGCAAATGTCAGGTGTCTGGCCCATTGTTATGACCTGTTCAGTCCCTGTACAACTGTAACAAGACCTTAGTCTGCATTGCCAGCAATAAGTCAGACTCGTTTTCAGTGGGTGTTGGACTACATCAGGGCTGCCACTGGTCACTGATTCTGTTCATAATTTTCACAGACAAAATTTCTAGGTGTAGCCAAGTGTTGGAAGGCTTCTGCCTAGGTGGTCTCATCTCTGCTTTTTGCCTGTTGGCTTCATCAGGTGGTGCCCTCCAGCTTGCAATGGAGTGGTTCACAGCCGAGTGTGAAGCGGCAGTATGAGAATTAATACCTCCAAATTGAGGCCATGGTCCTCAGCTGGAAAAGGATGGAGTTCCCATGCTAGGTCAGAAATGAGTTGCTGTCCCAGATGAAGGAGTTCAAGTATCTCGAGATATTCTTCACGAGTGAGGAGTTTGACAGACACTTTGGGGCTGTGGCTACAGTGATGTGGACGCTGCACTGGTCCGTCATGGTGAAGCGAGAGGGGCTCAGAGTAGAGCCACTATTCCTCCATACCGAAAGAAACCAATTGAGGTGGTTCGGGCATCTGACTACGATGCCTCCTCGGTACCTCTTGGGTGAGGTATTCTGGGCATGTCTTACCAGAACCAGGCCTCAGGGCAGACCCAGGATGTCATTATATCTCTTGGCTGGCCTGGGAACACCTTGGTGTTCCCCTGGATAAGCTGGAGGAGGCGGCTGGGGAGAGAAGTCTGAATTTCAGAACCCAGTTCTGAATAAGTGGAAGAAAATGGATGAATGGATAGATGGAGAAAACTGTGATCCATTATCTACACATTCAGTGACTTTCTCTCAATGTGAGACATAATATTTGCTCCTAAATTTAACTCACACTGTTAAAATCTTTCTATGCCTACAAAAGAAGTATAAAGAATGTTTGTAGTAGTGAATCTATAGGTTAAGGAAAACAAAAAAATTTAAAATCATCCTAGAAACCTAATATGTAAATGTTTCCAAGAGCCATTTGATAGTAAAGCACCGGACCTACTTCAAATCTATCCTGTTCAGTAAGAATACTTTTAGTCTAATAATAATCATAATGATGTACTGTAGCAGATACCTCAGCAGAGTTGCTATTGCATGGCTGTCTCTCTCTGCACTGGCGGCTCTGAAGAGCAGGCTGGCTCTGCATATAGCTCTTCATGCCCTGCAAACCTTTTCCCCGCAGCACTTTCTGAGCAGCAGATTGACAATCATTTATAGCAGCCACACGGTCAAACCAAGTCTTCAAAGACTTGTGTTCACCTTAAAAAAGAGAGATCAGGAAATGGAAGGTGAAATTTTGTAGAACACATTAAAAAGAATCAGAAATGAGGAATTTAAAATTTAAAGATGAAATGGAAAGGAAACCACAAGTGAAATAAAGCAAAGCAAAAATAAAATAGCCATCAATAATGGCAAATAATAATGGATTTGAAAATGTACACTACTTACCCAGTAGTACTGAAGAATCAGATAAAACAGGGTAGAATGTGGCCCACAAAACAAGATCAGCAACTGAAACAGCTTCCTGAAACAGCACAGTTAATTAAACCTTATTTTAGAGCAGTTGCTAGAAACTATCTCTGAATTAACTGTGTGTTGAAAACCCCACGCAAAGTAGAAAAGGGATTCATTTGAGGATTTGCAACTTTCTACATACAGAGCAACCATGAAGGAGACTACTTACAGCTTTTATGGGCTTGCATTGCACTAAAATAGTACTACACCCACAGCTAAGACTTCCTTACTGTGTGCACCTAGAGCAGTTTTTCCTTTAGTTTTACACAAAAATGTTGCCAGAGGACCTAGATCTGGCACAGTGGAGCAGCTCAGTTAAGCTCAGAAAAACTAAAAAAAAGAGACATTATAGACTTTTGAGTAACTGACTTCTATCTAGAATATATTGTATAACCTGAAAAAG
>VOQJ01038590.1:10051-21926 GCA_015052665.1 Apistogramma diplotaenia | reverse complement strand
GTCATCCGCGGGACAGACTGGTGACCTGTTCAGGCTGTGCCCTGGATGGATGGATGGATGGATGGATGGATGGATGGATGGATGGATGGATGGATGGATGGATGGATGGATGGATGGATGGATGGATGGATGGATGGAAACTCAAGCACCCTGAATCTGGATTTGTTCAGGGACTAGTCCGACTGTACCCTGAACCGAAGAATAATTTAAAAAGCAAATTGCAGTGCAATCCAGCAGGCCAAATGATTTTTAAAGTTTTAATATATCTGACAATAACACAAATATTTCTCTCGAGCTTTTAAATCAGAAGTTTGGGTTCTTTGTGCTTCCTTGGGGAAGCCACTTAAAGTTTCTGTAGAAGATCAAAGTGCACACAGGCCTCGAGGTGAATACTGGGTGTCGTCATGACTAAGGTTGAGCAGTTTGTGTACTTCTGGATCCATTCACTGCCTTCTCTCTCGGGCAGACCACAATAGCTCACTGACCAGCCAATTTCTGCATGGCCACTGCAGCGCCAGATACCCGAGTCTTCCTGCATTCCCCATCACTCTGCATTCCAAACGTTTCTCAGCCTCTCCTTCCTTTTCCCTCTTATCTCTCTGCTTTCGCTTCATTCCCATAAACTTCTTTTTCCCACCTATCTCTCTTCCATACCTCTTATTCCCTCTGTTGCTTCCCCCCGCTGCCATTCACTGTCCTTTCCTCCGACTTTGTGTTTCTGCTGAGGTTCTCTCCTTTCTGTCATCTCTTCCAAACAGACCCACAAACACACACACACACACACACACACACACGCACACACAGACTGTTTCATTAACCTCCTGCTATTCTCTCTCGACCCAACCCGGGATTGCAGAAAGGACCCAGCAAGTAAACCAGCACGACTCTCACTTCTTGACGACTGAGCTTGACAGCTTGCAGCCGCAGAGAACAGCCAATGGAAAGGTGGAGGCTGGACCGTGGTAAAACGAAAACACACTTACACATCTTTAGAAGCATCTATAGATGACGGGGCGAGCTCTCCCTTTCATTAGCCACAGTGCACTCCATTACATGGTTAACACTTTCAATTAACTGAACACTGCTGCCTGTTTAATATGTCTCTCACTCTAGGGGAAAAGCTCTCACAATTTGACCAATTACCCAGCTCCGCAAACCAAGTGTTTCTGATGCATAATGTGTAACACCATACTCCTGCTGAATTATACACAAAGCACACAGGGCATTAGGAGTGACTGTTCAGAGGGATAGGGTCATTTCTAAAGCTTTCCCATGGGCTAATGTTGTATGGCTATCAGGTCGTGTTGGTTTAAATCGAATAAATATTGAAAAGTAATAACAAAATAAATGAAACTAAGGCCTAAGGGGATCATTTCAGGGGCATTGCATCAGTTTAATCTTAACCTATAATGTCATAGGTCATGTCTTTAGACATTTGTGGAGAATTACTGATGCTGTTTCCCTGCATTCTAGATTCTAATGAAGGAATCTATTGTTAAAGTATTGTAAAGCTTCCAAAGAGTTGGCAGCTCTTGTATTATTTAATGTGACAGTGGTGCAGTTTATGTTGAGAAAACAGGGTAGAATTCCAGTTTCTTTGGAGTATGATAGCCAGAAGCAGAAGGATCACACTTTCCCCTCAGCAAGCCATTTTCAGAGACATAACCCCACTATCTGTACTCCACAGAGCCCCTCTGATGGCACGTTATTAGTAGTAAAATCATATTGCATGGCTATAAGATTAGTAATTACAGTAGTTATGCTTGGTAATGATGGTTATTATCGACAATTAAGTAACGGCCTGGAGTTGATAAGCTCTTGGCATGTTATAAATAAAATTGAGGCCATATCTTTATATTGCATAGCTGGGTGAGCTCAAAGATGAAGTAGGGATCAACTTAAAAACTGTTGTATGATGAAAGATCTGAACAATTACCAAAACAGGTGTATTCAAACTGTAAAAACTGGCAAGTAAGATCACTCAAATTTTAATATTCAAATAGCTAATAATTTTATTCATGTATTTATTGTTGTCCGGTTCACAGCTGCCATAGGGCGAGAAGCAGGGGACACCATGGACAGGTCACTAGTCTGCTGCAGGGGCAACAAAGAGAACCAGACTCATACATTCACACACATTCACTCCTATTGGGCAATTTAGACTCACCAATGAACCTCACCCCTGTAACTACATGTCTTTGAACTGTGGGAGGAAGCTGGAGTCCCTGGAAAAAACCCCACACAGACACACGGAGAACATGCAAACTCCACACAGAAAGGCCTGGAAAGCACACTGGATGAACTCTGGTTGTTTTAAAAAAAAAAGTATCAAATAAAATCTGAATGCAATGGTTTACAAATATCATAAACCCATTTTTTATTGAGAATGGAGCAAAGAAATCAACAAATGTTTCAACAAAAAAAATTTTTTTACAACTTCATGGAAACTATTAGCTTTTTTTGACTAAAGTGGAAGGCAGGAAAATTGAGGGATAGTAAAAAGAAACAGCTGGAGGAAGATTTTCAGCTAATTAGTAACAGATTGAGTATAAAAAGTAGATCTTAGAGAGGCAAAGTTTCTCAGAAGTAAAGATGGGCAGAATTATCTGATCTGCAAAAATGATGAAACGATTTAGGAATAATGTTCCTCAACATAAAACTGCAAAGACTTTGAATGTCTCATCATGTACAGAGCACAACATCATGAAAAGATTCAGAGAACCTGAAGACCTGCTCTCGTGGCCCTCAGGCGGCATTGCCATGATTCTGTCATAGAAATCACTGCATGGGCTCAGGAACACTTCCAGAAATCAATGTCTGTGAACACAGTTCACCACGCCATCCACAGCTGCAGATTAATGCTTAATCATGAAAGAAGCCATGTGTGAACATAATCTAGAAATGCTGCCATCGTCTCTGACCCAAATAGATAGTATGGGGATCCATCGGTGAATGGGACAACGTTCCTCTTTCAAAAGTCCAGCAGCAGGTGCCCTTAGTTCTCAGACATCTATGGACTGCTGTTAAAAGAAGAGGGGATGCTACACAGTGGTAAACAATGCAATGCAGCATATTGTTGAAGTAAAATCTAGGTAACTCATATTTTTAAAGACCAGGAGAATTCAATTGGGCAGCGGTCGTTAGCATTATTGCTTTACAGTAAGAAGGTGCTGGGTTTGAATCCACCATCTGGCCTGTCTGTGTGGAATTTGCATGTTCTCCCCACATCTGTGTGGGTTCTCCCTAGGTACGTCTGTCCTCCCACAGTCCAAAGACATGCAGTAAGTGGTTAATTGGTGACTCTACGTTGCCCATATGTGTGTGTCTCTCTGTGTTAGCCCTGCGACTGGCTGGCAACCTGTCCAGGGTGCACCCTGACCTCTCACCCTATGGTGGCTTGGATAGGCTCCAGCCCACCATGACCCTGGATTGGATGAATGGAAATTTGTGGCTATAATGAGCATTTTGAATATACAAACAAAGGTAGTGTCTGATGTTTTTGTTATGATCTAAGTTTGTACTGATAAACATGTAGTTTCTTTTGAATACTATATCCTTCACCGTGTGCCAGTAAAGCAGACCACAAGATGGTGCTAACATGAGAGAAAACAAGCGAGGACGGGAAGCAACACGGGAGATACAGATGTTGAGTCTGACTGACAGCAATATCATTCAAAACACGAAACATGAAGCAGTGCTACCATCCCAAAAACCTTCAGGAGCAGTACAAATCTCAGCTGGCTCTTCATTTGTGATGAACCTTTTTACCTAAGTGGACATTGGTGGTTCAAGTGTGCTGAAACATGGCCCGAGTGCTTTTAGGGCAGGTGTTAGTTGCATTCTCAAACCATGGAAACCTGAGTCACTACATCACCAACATGCACAAACGTAGGACCTCCCACAAGTGTAATACAGCGTGTTTGTGTTTGTAACTCTACAGCTGTAAGCGATGATGCTGGAAATATCATAGACATTTCTGTCAAACAGTCAATTTTACTGCCAGATCACTTCATTCAGAGTGAAGAGAGTCGATATCCATGCAGCAGTGATAATGTGAGACAGTGAAATTCTTACAATTCTAAGAAAGAAATGCTTCAGTGCTCATTTTATTACCTTCCTTTATGAAAGGAAAAATGATAATACCATCCCACAATTGAAAGTGACAGAGTAGCAGATGATTCTGGAAAACAAATGATTAATATAATTGCATTTTCTATTTCATGCCATAACCCGCTGGTATGTAACCCACAGGTGAGCTATGAACATTATGCTGCTGTGATCAATTCTGCCTCTTATTAAGTTGTTGCCCTGCATGAACATTTACATTTTTATCTTAAAAAAAGCTCTATAAATAAAGATTATGAGCTATATTAGATTGATCCGTGTTAAGTTACTGCAGGGTTTGCAGTAATTCAGTTTGTGTTAGTTATGTCCTCAGTTTAAGCATTGCTGTTTTGCCAGCCTCTAGGTTTATGAATAATGAATTGTACTTCAGTCAGAGAAAGCTTTAATAAAGGCAGGATCATCTCTGGAGCTGGAAGAGGGGATGCGAGTGGACAAGATGAGTAGTTAATCTCAATGTGACAAGCTTTTCTTTTCATATCTCTTTAAGGAAAATCCAGACTTGGCAATAAAGTCTTATCACTATTTATATATTGTAGCCCACATGAAATATCTTGGTAAGAGCTCATGTGGCAAAGTATCGAGATGCGCTTTTTGTAGTTCATCTTTGGGACGCTGGAGCGTCACCATGGGAACATCTGTCATCATAATATTAAGTAGCCAAGTCAGATTCTCTGAGCACCACGGCTGTCTTCTTCTAAGTCCTTATAAACTCTCTGTCACACAATTCACTGGCCTCATGATATTTTCCTTTGAGGTCTAGGAAAAGTGTTAAGGAAAAGACACCAAAGATTCTTTATCTTTTACATCACATACACTGGGGACTTTGTTAGCTACACCTTGCTAGTATCCTGTTGGAACCCCTTTTCCTCAGAGATTTTTGACCATATTGATCGCAGATTTACAGTTGCTGCAGATTTGCCAGCTGCACATTCATAATGCAAATCTTCCAGTCCACCACATCCCAAAGGTGCTCTGTCAGATTGAGACCTGATGACTGTGGAGGCTAATTGAGTGCAGTGAATTCATTGTGATGTTCCAGAAGCCAGTTTGAGGTGAACTGAGCCTCATGAAATGCCACATTATCCTGCAGGAGGCAGCTATCAGAAGATTATGGTCATGACATTATGGTCATAAAGGAAAGGACCTGGTCAGTAACAATACTCAGGTAAGCTGTGGTGTTTGAATGATGCTCAATCGGTATTAAGGGGCCTAAGTGTACCTAACACCATTACATCACCACTAGTAGCTTGAATTGTTGTTACAAGGGAAGATGGAGCCATGTTTACATGTTTATGCCAAATTCTGACCCAGTCGTATTAATGCTGCAACAGAAGTCAAAATTCATGAGTCCAGACAACTATTTTCTCATCAGTTTCCTGTTCCAAGCTGCCAGGAGTTGCACTCAGTGTGTCTGGTGCAGTGTTCAGAGACGCTCTTCTGCATAGCTCGGCTGGAACCACTTGCTGTTTCCTTCCTGTGGGCTCGAAGCGGTCTGCTCTGTGATATCAGAGAACCGACGCTCACTGGACATTTTCTGTTCTCGGGAGCATTCTCTGTAAACCCTAGAGACGGTCGTGTGGGACAAACCCAGCAAATCAGCAGTTTTTGACATGCTCAGACTAGCCCATCTGGCACCAACAGAGCATGCTGCATTCAGAGTCACTTAAATCACCTTTCTGCCTCATGTGTACATGCCTAAATGCTTTGAACAGCTGCCATGCGATTGGCTGATTAGAGGTTTACATTAACGAGCAGTTGAACGGGGTGTGCCTTACAAAGTGGCCGGTATATTTACATGGAGCAGACATGATATCACAGATGTAATTAGGAATATTAACAATGGCTGCACTGTTATATTGTATGCCAGGCTCACTGGCTTTAGTTGACTGTTCACTCAAATGTAGAGGAGCCACTGCTAATGGTATTAGTTGCACCTGTGTGTCACAAGTGAAAGGTAACATCTGATGTAATGGCCTGAAGAAATGGTAAAGGTCTATTATGCCTGAGGTAGTGGAGTACATCTGTGCAGAGAAAGGCGTAAACTGGCTTAAATGCAAACACCCCCTGAGGTGCATGTGTCAGTAATGTCAGTGCGTGTCAGCGTTATTGTTTCATTTTCTTTCTCGTGTTTCTTTTTCGTCACTCGACCCCTCCCTCCTATCTCAAAGCTGTTCGGGGGCCCTGACCTCTGTCACGGGCTGATAAATGAGCACCCGCTCGTTCCTCTGTATTCATTTTGTGGCAGTTCTGCTGGTACGGGGTCACCTAATTTCATTTCATGCTCAGAAGAAGAGGCGGTGATAGGACCTTATGAAAGCAGTGCTGTCATCCTCTGAGCAAACCAGTTCAAGAAGTTGAGTCATTTTTCGGCTTTTCTTTCAAAGCTCCCTTCTGTCACTATTTCAGTTTAAATAAAGGGATTCTGAAAAAGATTCAGCGTTTTGTCTTGTCAGATTTTCAGCTGTCTGCGCTGCTGCAACTGTGGAGTGTGCTGGTGTTGCAGAATTGTGGCAAACTATTACCATTATTGATCTTGTTAGCAAAAGCAGACTGCATACATTTCACTTCAGAGTTGGCAGTCAAAGTCTGAAGTATTGTCTCTTATTTACAGTGACCTCACTCTTACATAATCGAGATGCTGTTTAAATGCCATCCGCTATAAATATCAAATGGCTTACCGTCACAATCCTGAGCACATTAAAAACAGCTGAATTACTTCATTACTGCTGAGCAGAAGATGCAATCCGTCATGAATTATAAACGCCATAGTTCATCGTTGCTCATTAATTTAGTGGCTGGGACTAATGTCAAAAAGTAGAACAAATGAATGAGACTGGGCAAAGTGTGCAGCATATCATTAAAATCATCACCCTGACGTCATTTTTTAAAAATAAAATAAAAAAGGCATAAATGCAACGTCAATATGCAACAAACAGATGTTTTACAGCTGCCATTTGTCACTGACAGCATTTATTTTCATGACTTGCCATGAACTTGGTTTAATTGCATGCTGCCAGTTGCTATGACGATGACATGGTTTGTTCTGCTGTGTTGGCGCGATGCCAACACGCTTCAACTCGGAGCTGCTCAGCAGTTTCTGTCACTGGCAAACAATTAAACATGCGAGGAACACAAAAGCACAAAAAGCATTACTTACCAACTGTGACATCTGCTCATAAAATTGATTATGAACATAAAAAAGTGAAATTGTCACAAAAGGCATAAGAGTATCACTTGACAAAATGACAGTGTGCATCTGGTATATGGGATGATGTTTGCTGGTAGGTTTTAGCTGCACTAGCGATTGGACTCTGAGTCTTAAATCACCATGGTAACTTATGCTGAACACCTGACCCAGTCAGGAGCAGGTTATGTTCCAAGTTTTGGTTGAAAATTGGTTGAAAACACCAGATTTTCACTGATTCTTTTATTTACAATATGTTCTAAGTGCATTGTATATTCTCTGCTGGGGGAATATGTTATATATGTGCGAATTGTTCAGCCTTATCTTAATAAAATCACTGAATGAAGCTCAAACTCTTTGTCACATTGCATGGATGTGTGTATTCATTTGGTGATAAAAAATATAATAATGTGTTGGACTTGATTCTAATCTGCTGCTAAGTCTGTTTAACACTGCTGGAATTGCAGCTACCAGAACACAGAACCCACACCAATAATACCTTATGCTAAAGATTAATTTTAATCGGCCAACAAACTAAAGCGACTTCGACATTTCTTACACTAGGATGTGGAGCTGTAACATTTAATGTTTGAATGGATCCAGTGTAAAGTTTCAGCGCAGCACACAGAGAGTGTACTCAGCAATAAAATAACTGACTGGAAGGTTTATTTTTACATTTTCAAAACAGACTTGTTACTTTAGCTTTAACAAGGCTGAGGAAAGTTAGCATTTCCGGTTAGCATTGTTTTTAGCAGAAGTCGATTAACAGGTGTTACAGACGCACCACACCGGACCGGGAGAGGCTCCTAGTCGCGCTTATAGAGGCTACATGGAGGAATGGTGAGAAAAATGAGTGATAGAAAATGTAAAGCACGAAAAGTGTCTGCAGTTTGTCACACAATGCGTCTGCTAGCTTAAAGAACAGCTGCTGTGTTTCAGGGAGAGAAAAGAAAGCAGAGATGAAGAAAGATGTAAGAAAGAGGACAAAGAGCTACAGTACTTTTATTTTCTTACTTTGAGTACATTTTAGAGCCAGTACTTCAACTTTTACCAAAGTGGTTTTTAACACAAGTACTTGTACTTCTACTATGATGTCAGTACTTTTGCCACCTCTGCTATTTTACTATAATCATAATTGATATTAACTGATTGGAGAAAGCGGCACTATTTTGTGTAGTAGAAGAAGTAGTAGAAGTAGTAGTAGATATGGCCCATAAAACACCCTGTTTTTATGCACAGAGTTTGACTTATAAAGCCTGGAGACTGGAGTTTTCGTTTCTTTTTGTCAAGCCAGCTAATACAATGGAAGCGTTGAACTTCATTCCTCAGGTCTATTATTTTGAGCTGATAAGTGTGTTACGCTGGCGGGTATGACTGCATGTGATGCACTGCCTGGACACTGAGTGTCTGGTCAGCAGCCAACAGGAGGGCACTGTCGTTGCTGATTCCAGTGCCAATGCTAGGTAGCTAGTTAACAGCAGCGGATTTTGTTGTCTGTTTTGGAGTTGTCTGGTATTCATTCATGCCTCAATTTAGAATAAATTTTGAATTTGTGATGCAAGGTATAAATATAAAAACGAAATGCAGCAGGAAGCTCAGCAATCACGGTCAAATTTTAAGTTTGTTGAAATCGGTGAGTGCACAGCTTGCCATATGCAATTTGAGACAACACTACCCTGCTGACTATCACACACTACTCAAGTAAGCAATCTACACATGTACACGGTGTTTACTACTTCTGTCTGCATCCACTGGCTTGTTTAAATTTCCACCCCAGTTCACACAGATTTCTTCATTGAGGGAACAAAGTGCACGAAAACATGTTCAAACCAAGACTCTCAAAACTTTTATTTTCATCTTGAATATCCATTCATTCAGTGGTTGCAAACATACTCCTTTATAAAGATCACTGCATGTAACAATGACAGTGCAACCGGTGGCACACAAGGCTTGGAAGGCCAGTCAATAGCAATTATTGTAGCTTGTGTTCATGTTAATTGAGCCTCAGCAACTACTTGCAGCCAAACAAAACATGCTTGCTTGGGTTTTACTTAAGGTGCTACTTTAAGTAAAGGTCTTTGTGTTTAAAGTGCAATTATTCTAGACCTAGTGCAGCATTTACTACTTGTTCAGCTCTGAAGATGAGATTGTGAGGTCTTAATGACATTGTGCAGAGGGTTACTGGCCTAGCAACCAATCAGATACAGGCAGGTACTTTGAAAACTGTGAATCATGGATATATTTTTTTTCCCCACTACATCATGCAGCTCATCCCATCTTTCTTTCGGTAATGAATATTTGCATCCTGGCATCAGGATTCACAGCAGGGTCCAAAGCATGATTCACTCTCACATGTAAACAAGATCATTTATGGTAGACGCTCTGATGTGATGTATGCCTGAGTGATGATCAAGCCGCTGTTAATTCTTTCAGCTTTCTGGGTACAGATGTGCTAACATAGTCACTCATGATAACTGAATGACTCGAAACGACAGGAAAATCAACACAATAAAAATGTCACCCTTAATTTTACAGCGCCTTGTTTTTCTCTCTGACAATTCTGCAAACGAGTACATCTTGTCTTCTTTAAATGCGATGAATGAAGTCTGGCTGCTAGGCGACAGTCAAATACGAAATTGCATCCCCCCCTCCCGCTCTCAGTCTTCCCACTTTAAATCACCTTTGTGGCATTCATGGGGATGCTGTTGATGCTCTTACTCCATGTCAAACTCTCTGTAGGGCTTTTTGTCTTCCCAGTGCCTCTTGCTGCTTCATCCTTGCTTTTACGAAAGCAGTAGACCCCATAGAGGCGGAATTTTTTATCGGGGAAGCCAAGGTTTCGGACTCCTGGCTGGGATCCTCCACAGCGGGAGCGGGGGTTGACTATGGGGTACCGGATGCTGCCGTCCTCAAGCCAGCCTGCTTCACAGCGATCCAGCAGTTGAAACTTCCATGCTGCATAAAGCTGACCCACTTTGGCCGCCACTGAACCATCTCGAACACACGCCTTAATCGCCTCCACATAGTTCACCTTCTTGAAGCGCTTGAGGAAATACACTTTGCCTAAGGCAATAAAAAGAGAGGCAAAGGAAAGTTGTTTGTTGCGAGAATGTTAAAAGGTGAAGGAAAACAGAGCCTGTGCATTGTTCAGAGGGGCAAAAGGGGAGAGAATGAGAGAAGGAAGCCCCAGAGACAACCTAAGCCCTGAGGGTAGATATTCACAGCTTTCCTGGCCTCTCTGCCTGACGGTGTTCAGAATATAAAATCATTCCAGTGACCATCTGGGATACCGTTCAAAATCGAAAGGCAATACTGTATCAGTGAGCAGAAGTCTAAAATTGCTCTTAAAATTCTTCAATTTTTGCTTTCATCTTACCTCCGGGGAGACTTTTCGCCTGGCAGTATATTAAAGAAATCAGTATCCTGATAAGTTAACTTGTTTGAACTGAGCTGAATCACAAGATACTTTCAACAGAAAAAGAAGCAAAGAATAAACAATCCAACCCAGAATAAAAGTCTGCTGCTTTCTCAAGCCAACTCTTTATGAAAATCATGTCAGCAAGCACAGCTTTGCAGTTGGTTCAGCTATTGATTTTATGCTTGTTTATGTGACTGGTGGCTATTAGAGAGGCAGAATATTGTCTCATATTTCCCCAGCGGACTTTGGGTAAATGCGTTTCAGCTGGACTGAGACACAGCATCGGTCACAACCACTGCTAGAACCTCCTGCCCACAACAGACTGTCCGCAGTAATTAGCACACAAGGGAAGCCATGAGCTATTGTTTAAGGTTTCTGTCAAACCACCTTTTTCTCACCGAGGAAAGGCTCTGGTTATTTTTCCATGTTTAGGCTTTCCCTAAACAGTTTGCGAGTCAATAAAAGTCTTTCATTTTTTTAAATCTCATAAACACTTGTGCAGGCTTGAACTCTTTTTTTTGGGAAACTATTTTACTTACACAGCAGTGATTCAACATTTTACAAAGCACGCTTGTTTCCCGCTAACAGTCTAACGTGAGGATCAGTAAGTACAACTCCACGGGGCCTTCGTATCAGAAAATTCACCGAAAGAAAGAAACTACAACTTGAAGCAAACAACCATCATCTATAAAGTTTATTAACTGAACTGTTGAATCTCCTTTTTTTTGCATCTGGAAATAAATGCGAAGTGTAAAACACCACGATTCAGTGTTGTATTCAGGCAGGTGCATTTAACTTCCTGGAGTCGTGCTGTTTTCGTATTTTCTCGCCAAGAAATATTCTGGCACATAACCCCCTTAAAGCTATCTTTTGTTTTTTTACACTTGTGCAATCGAGGAAACAAGACAAAGGGATTTTTTTGTTGTGTTTTTGTGAGCTTCAGAGGTGCTAGTAGGTAGATTTTGTTATCATTTAGTTTCCCTCCAGGCACGTCTCATCTAACGCTCTGCAAGAAAGCAAATTTGATATATATATATATATATATATATATATATATATATATATATATATATATATATATATGATTACTCTGTGTGAGTGTGTCTTTCTGGAGAATGTGTGTAATAAAACATCTATTTTGTCTGACC
>VOQJ01038588.1:2147-24939 GCA_015052665.1 Apistogramma diplotaenia | reverse complement strand
AAATTTAAACTTATTCTGGTCTGTGGTCTTATGGCCTTAAATGTAGTGATCCTAACACTTCTCTCCGCAGCCGAACCTATCAATCTGGTCCAAGATTCTGTAATGACTAAGGTGTTACAAGTACGTTCAAACTTTTGACTGGTAATGTATATCTGCCAATGAATGCACAGAAACACACAGGAGTCATATTATTGGTCAGATTGCATTATGCTCTACAAGGCTCCAACAGCAGTAGCATCTGTTTCACCTGTATACTAAGTAATAGACAAGGAACAGGAAAACCAAGGAAAACAACAGCGGATCAAAGAAAGGATGTCAGTGCTCTAAAGAAGAAACCTAAAACAACTGTTGGTGACATCAGCAACAACCTCCAGAGGGCAGGAATGAAGGTATCACAATCTACTGTTCACAGAAGACTTCATGAAGACCTGGAAAGCCAGGCTGGAATTTGCCAAGAAGTACAGAAACAAGCCTCAGAAACTCTGGGACAAGGATTTATGGACTGACGAGACAAAGATGAACCTTTACCAAGGTCATGGAAAGGCTAAAGTTCGGAGAAAGAAAGATCATGATCCCAAACAGACAAGCTCATCTGTGAAGCACAGTGGAGGTGATGTCATGGCTTAAGTTTGCACGGCTTATTCTGGAACGATCTCATCAATTTTCCATGATGGCAGTAGTACGATGAACTTAGAAGTCCACAAAAACATTTTGTCTGTTAGTTTAAAGAAAGATGCAACCAAACCGATTGGAAGATCCTCCATCATGCAGCAAGATAATAACCCAAAACACACACACAGGAGTTCATCAGGGGCAGGAAGCGGAAGGTCGTAGAGCGGCCTAGTTGGTCTCCAGACTTAAACCCTGTGGAGCATCCTACCTGCCAAAGAGGCTGTGGTGAAAACCTGGAAGATCACCACAGATGTGATGGCAGTGGGTCACAGGCTTGATGCAGTTGGCAACAAAATTAAGTCTTATTCACTTGAATCTATTTTAAGTGTATCTGTTACAGTATTGTTGATCATAAGAAAAATGTGTGGGTCCAGACTTAAGGTTCTGTCTTCTGAACTGTGGATCAGATGCAGATGGAAATACTTCATAATGATGTTTTTAAAATCTCAAACCCAAATGTTTCTAGTCTACAGCAGAAATAAAGGGGCTGGCCTCACTTTTGGAGGGAGGGTGAATATTCTTCTTTCAGTCTAGTTTCATTACATAACCTTCTACCCACAGAAAATGGCAGCAGCCTGCCGAGCGCCTGGTGAACCTGCAGGATGTAACAGAGGCAGTCTGATCTCCCCAGTCGTGTTTCTGTGTTGAACAGCTGCAGCTCTTTTCCAGAGCAGAGACCCTGTGGACAGACAGCCCCGTGTCCCTATTGTGTCAGGCTGTGTTTGAGCTGACATGGAAAAGCACAGGAGACAGCGGAGTGCCAGGTCAGTTTACCTCCAGTCCGTCAGCCTCACATGCAGTCACCTCACAGCTCACTCCAAGGACAACTCAAACCACTGACGAGCCTCGATTCTACGAGCACAAAAAGCTGGATGCATAAAAGCCTGCCTGTTGTCAGCGTCAGCTGGTGTCTCCGAATAAGTGGGAATAAAAGCAGATTCCATCTTTATAAAGAGCCTCTTTGGAAAGAGCTCTTCTTAAACCCTGACTTTTCT
This sequence comes from Apistogramma diplotaenia, assembly GCA_015052665.1. Lineage (NCBI taxonomy): Eukaryota > Metazoa > Chordata > Actinopteri > Cichliformes > Cichlidae > Apistogramma > Apistogramma diplotaenia. Next base: position 23,272 of record VOQJ01038588.1, on the reverse strand, counting down.
TCCTCGCACACTGAATGAGGGAGTGTAAGAAGCTTAAAGGCTCCATTCAGTGATTCAAAAAAAGTGACTGAAGAAGTGTCTGAACACCTGAACTTGTGACCGCTGTGTTGGAGTGCAGCACAAACCCTGCCTTTAATGCTCACTGCTTCTGCTGAGGACTAAAACCCTAACTTCCAGCCCAGACTACCAACATAACACACATGACCCTGCAGCTCAGCCTCAAATGTTCTTCCTGTTTCGATGACTTTAAATCAGATGACATCAGCTGCCCTGCTGACCTGTTCGCCACCCGACAAACAGGGATTATCCTCAGTTAACCTCACATTATTTATGACTGGTCTGATCTAAAAACTGGTTTTAGAAAGTGCTCAGCTGAACCAAAGCGAGAAGCAAGCTGTGCCTCAACTTCAAGGCATGAACAGACCTTAAGCAGAGAAAACAGAGCTAATAATTTCAAAATAAAGCACTTCATTACCTGGATTCTTCATCTCTGGCAATCAGCAGGGACATGTGATTGGAGAGTGAGGCCGTCCTCAAGATCTCCACCGCCCTATCAGGAAGCAGAGTGGAGTGGTAAACTTAACAGCTGTGTTAAAAAAACTTTGCCCAGTCTGTTGCAACAGACTGGGCAAAGTGCTATTATAGTTATTCAGATTTCAAGTATTTCAGGAACCACTGACTATTTAACTTATTTGAAAAATAAAAAAATAAATGTAAACAGCACACTAGACAATAATGATAGCACCATTTCTTGTACAGAACTGTAAAAATTAAAAATAAATAAAACAAGTATAAAATATTGCAACTCTTGTGAGAGTTTAACATCTGGTGTGAACAAAAATTAAAGTAGCATTTCTAAAGTACCAATTCTAAAGTAACCACCAGTTAAGAGGGTTGAGCGGAATGTCTAAAAAGTAACTTAAAGGGCCTTTTTGTACCATATTTTTAACGCCAATTCTCGGCCGGAAGTAGGGGGCGTGGCCAGAAGCGGCCCACGGCCCGCGAGTTTGACATGCCTGCTTTAAAGGGTTATGGAGGATTTGACATTTGTTGTGTGGCTGATGATCCACAGCTGGGATTGGCTCTCAAACTTGTCCCATCTACGACTGATGGAGCTTCTGTTTAAAGAATGAAACAGATTTTTATTCCCATCCAGACATACAGTTTAACTGGATCCACGCTTCAGGAACTGTAATGTCTGACAACGTTTGCTAATCAGCGTTTATGACGTTGCTGTCCATACATACTTTAGCATGTAGGCCAACTACTGTCAGGGCTGGATTTGAAGATCTTGGCAATTTAAAAGGTTAAAACGATAAAATGCAAATCAAATGATCTGCAGTGTTTTGAAAGTTAAGGTTACTTTATTGTGTCGCGTAGAAGAAAATGATGCAGCTGGCCGACCTCCAGTGCTGGTGAAATTCTAGGATTTTATTTGGATGTTGCTGAGCACCAATTAGCAGATATCTGTCGATGCTCACATACAGTAGTTGATAACACTCCACCCTTTAGCCCAAACATGGTCACCACCAACTCACTAATGCTAACATGTTGATGCCATTAAAGCTCATGTTGAGGCTGCAAAGTTCACATGCAGCATTTACATAAAGTCAGGCGCACTCCTACTGTAAAAGAAAAACATGACACCAAACAGAAGCTGCAACAGCTTCGAACTACTTTAAATGCAAACAAAGAAGTGATGTCAGACTGCTGTGCTGTTTTCTAAAATACCTCAAGAGTCAGACTCACCTCTCATTGGTCACCCCTATCAGGCTGATGTTATTGACATCCAAAATCAGGTCACCTGACTTAAGCCGACCTGGAACAGAGAGTGACAGACAGACGGACGGAAGACAAGGTGAGGGAGGATAACAGTGACTATAATAACTATCTATTTTCAACAGATTCAGAGAAAATAGCAGAAAAATGCCTACCATCCAGAGCGGCCAGCCCACCAACAATCACGCGCTTTATGTAGATGCCAAACTCCTCTCCTGTCAGCTCTCTGTAGCCCCCAATTATTTTAACACCTGTGAACGCACATAGGCAAGCTCAGGTTTAAAAAAGTCAGAATTTTGAGCCATTTCATCTATTTCTGTGAGGTGATCACATTATTTTCAAGTGCTGAGCTGTGGTTGGTATAGATTCAGAGGTCAGTAAGCTCGAGGGGGAGATGCTCACCGAGTCCCTTCTTGCAGTCGCTGAACTCCAGCCTCTGTACAGCTCGGCTGATGCCGTGCGGGCCCATGATCGTCCTGGCAACAAGCAAAAACACAACAGATTTAAAAACATATCAACATCCTGCCTCAGCCAAAGCCCCTCTCGCTCTGTTTCCTCAGAGCTCTGCTGCACAAAATAATCAAATCATCACAGGATTTTGTCATTGTCTCCCTCCCTCCCACCTCCACCCAGCCACGTCCGACCAATAAAATCTGTCGCCTCTTAAACCACGCGGCGGTTGAACCATGCGGTGACCTGGATGGTAGGAGGCTCCAGCAGACACAAACAGTGATTAGAAACAACCAAAGGAACATTACATAGCAGTTATTATGTGCTCCCGCAGAGAGATTTGCGGATGAGAAGGTTTCAGATTAAAGCTGAAGAGACTCCTCAGACGTGGTTAACATGATCCTGCTGTCTACTTGTCCTGTTCTGCGGCTCAGCTCAGAGTCAGAGCAGAGCCAGAGCAGAGCCAGCGCGAGCACTTTGATTCAGACGCTGACGTCTGAGCGTGTGTGTGTTTCAGGGGGTTCGTGCAGAGGCAGCAAACACTGTCACGGACAGACTGACGTGAATACTCAAGGCTGGGCCCAGAGCTTTCTTTGGGGGGGCTCCAAGCTCAGTTTGAATCCCCCTTCAATGCCCACCAAAGACACCACAACGGATGCTGTGTCAGTTTTGTGTGGAGTAGTAACGAGAGTGAGCTGATCCCTTTCATTTGGGTTCACCTAACACTCAAAATAATCATGCTGACCACTTCCAAAAATAGCGAATCAAAGGTCACACAGTGCATCTGCTGCTTTCTCTCTCTCTCTTTTCAGTGACACACATTCATCCACAGATGCTTTTTTTTTAAATACAGCGGTCATGAAAATGATCCAGTTAGCTATTTGTGTCCTATATCGCCCCCTTGAGGACTAACAATAATTACTTCCACCTCAAAGTCCTCAGAGGTCCACTGGATTCATAACAAGTACCGTAACTTTTCACTTAGTAGAGTTTTAGGATATTGTCCTTTCAATCAGTGTGTCGTTTGCAGTTATACTGTAACAGTTACCCGTCTCCATCACGTTCAGCTACGTCTGGAAATGAGACACACTTTTCATTGGTTAACTCTTCAAACTTCAATATGCAGCTGGAGTTTATAGTTCCAGCTTTAATTTGGGCAGTTGAAGAAAAAATATTGCATGAAACGTAATCAAACAATTCACTTAAAATATGTTTTTACTGTTTGTTACAACTTAAGAGATAAAAGATGTGGAGATTATTCTGACGTGGCACTTTATTTTAGATGCTTGCTGTGAATCCACAACCTGCAGTCAAAGGATCTCAAAGTGCAAGAGAAACAGTCCACACTGGAACTGTACAAGGTTTGTAATTCTTGGGACTAAAGAACACACGGGTAAAGTCAGCAATCTAAACAGAACCAGACATCCAGAGAAGACTACAGTGGAAGATGATTTCAGGATGGCATTACCTTGGAGTCATTTTCGACCAGAATATGTCCTTCAATGCACATATTAAACTAACATGTAGGACTGCTTTCTTGCATTTGTGCAATATTTCTAAAATTAGAAACATCCTGTCTCAGAGTGATGCTGAAAAGCTAATTCATGCATTTATTACTTCTAGGCTGGATTATTGTAATTCATTATTATCAGGCTGCCCTAACAGCTCCCTGAAAAGCCTTCGGCTGATCCAAAATGCAACCAGTCGCAGCAGATGACTGCCCCTCTATGAGTCTGTTGAAAAGTGGTTGCTCATAAGGAGTCGTTTTGACTGTTGGGTTTTCTCTGTAATTATTGCAGGGTCTTTATTAAGGATGCGCCAATCTGATATTCTGTATCGGAATCGGTCCGATTCTGACCTAAATTACTGTACCAGATATCGGGAAGGAATAAAAAATGAAATCCGATCCATTAAACATCGTTTAGCTCAGGCATGTCAAACTCGCGGGCCGCTTCTGGCCACGCCCCCTACTTCAGGCCGAGAATTGACATTAAAAATATGGTACGAATATTTGTATATGGCCCTTTAAGTTACTTTTTTGACATTCCACTTTCTCCTCCAGTTAACAAGGTTGAGTGGAATGTCAAAAAAGTAACTTAAAGGGCCATATAAAAATATTTGTACCATATTTTTAACGCCAATTCTCCATCAGCCACAAGAACAGAAAGCCCAGATCAGAGTTCACCAACAAACATCTAAACACCAAAGCAAATGCTGAACAGCTTGGACAGATGAAACTAAAATCAACCTGCTGAATGATGCGATTAACAAAATAAAGACATCTAGTGACACTTGGTCACTGCTGCTTATTGTTGAATGGTGAGAATTATGTGTAATTAGAGTTATTTCAGGTTACATTGGGAAATAACTGTCCTGATATGTACCCAGAAGAATATCAAGGGGGACTTCCTTTGAGAAGGACTTTGTGGAGTTCAGTGCGGTTTAAGTGCTGTGATATCATCTTAGTTGTTCAGTAGCTGTGAGGCAGCGCTGCTCTCAGACAAGCCTACATGTACTGTGTGTTATGTAAGGGATAATGTACAGTGAAGTCAAGGTCACACCGTGAAGAAGATTATTGTGAAATCATAATCCATCTTAAGAAACCAAACAAACAAATATATTGTAAGAAGACTCAATACACACGAATACTACAGGTGGGCATTTTTCTAAGCAGGAAACATCAGTCGAGCAACCAGTGATTGCCAATATAACAAGTTCTACATAAAGAGAAGTCCATTTCAAGATGATTACTCATCAACACAGACCAAATAAATCAGAAACAGAAAATATTAGAAATCATAGCAAAACAAATGGACTCAGACAATCACTGACAGTCACTCAATTTTAGACAGAAACCCTCTGCAGTCTATCCAGAGGCTGTCGAAAAGGAAGTGCCATTTGAGTATGTCTTTCCAATCAGCGCTTACAGCCACACTTGTTACATTGTGTCCAGCAAACATGAACCTGAAAAATGAACCCAGTGTTAAAGTGCCCAAAATCGCACTTCCTCTAAAAGCCACTGCCTGGCTCGAAGTGTGAGTCAGTTCCCACAGACTCACATAATATGGCTGCTGTGCAGTTAATTGTACAAACAGAACGTACGAGAAGTCTGAGTTCAGGTTTTTCTGTGAGAAATCTGAGGATTTTATTTGGATGTTAAACAGCACTAATTAGCAGGTGTCTGTGCCTGTGTGACGTTCACGTGCACTCTATAAATACAGCTTGTTAACCAAGCTTTGGTCACTTCTTGCTCCAAAACCCTCAAAAACACTAAAGTTGAAGCTTCAAAATGCCAGAACCCCACGACTGACACTGCTGTAACTATATCACTACAAATAAATGGTGTGGAGTTCGTTGTGCATCATTTTATTAAAGTACTACTTTCCTTTTTAGCTTTTAGACTCATTCATACTTCTTCTTTTGGCCAATGAGAATCTCTCCTGTCAAACACATCAATAAACAGATTGAAATCTGATCTAAATGCTCAGACTCGCTCAGGTACTTGATGTATACACTACAGTACAAGCCTGTATCAACACAACAAGATGCTCTCAGGTCTGTAGGCTTCCACCTGCCTCCAGCTCAGTAATAAAGAGTCATTCTCGTGAGCTTATCATGTTGTACTGCACAAAACAAACGTACCTTTCCACATCAATAACCTGCCGGCAGCAGCAGCTCCCCAAGCCCCACAAACAGACGACAACAGCGGACAACTGGCAGCGAAGCCAACTGCTGGGACACAAGGGAGCAATTAAACTGATCACTTAATACCTGATAATCTGCACAACTGCCACAAATGATTAACATCACACGGAGGCTGGGCGCCAGCGAGGACACAGACACACAGACACACACACTGCTCCAGAGCCACAGGACCACCTAGAGCTACGTTCATGTGTAGCTTCAGGTTCACGCTTTTAACCTCAGAAGACCAAAACGCTTTCCGCTAGAACCTGCTCTTTACCTCCACGGCTGGATTAATGCCTCAAACAGAATAAGGCAAAGGTTTGTGCCACTGTGGATCTGTTAGGACAGATTGTTTTAGTCTAAATTCCAGATGTTCCAGCAGCTGAAGAACTTTCTTTGTGGTCCTGTTTTGATATATTAACTCATAAACTGAGCTCACTTCAGGGTCTTTGTCCACAGGCACAGATGACAGAGTTTTAACTGCAAGAAAAAGTCTTCTGGTACATCATTCAGAGTCATAAGGTATTTATCTACTTAAGGCATCAGTCACACAGGCTTGAGACTGGTCAACTACCTCCTGGAAACCTCTGGTTGAGTGGTTGGAGAGTGGTTGCTGGCTGTGGAATCAGTTGCAAAGGGGGTTGTGTAGCAAAAACCTCCTTGCAGTTGCTTTGATCGCTGACAGATTGCTGTGCTCACCCACAGTTTTCATCAAAGACACTGACTTTTTTGAGCAAGTGCAAACTAGAAACTGAGAACATTACCACTGCAAGCAGCCTTAAAGGCGAATGGTCTCAGTTTCTGGTTTGTGTCACAGTTTTCAGTCTCACTAATGCTCGGTGTGTCACTTGCACATATTTGCAGATAAGTCAGCGTCTTCCACTGAAGTCACAGGTGATGCTTACAATGTACCAGAGACCAAAGAAATCACAAGGAGGTTTTCAGTGGAGCATCACATACGTACCTTTTTGCAACCGCCAGCAACCGGTTGGAGAACAGACTTTTCCCTCTCACACCGGTTTGACACATCTTTAGCCAAATGCTTCTTTTATTCCCAAAAACAAATGAGGTCTGAGGTTAAAAGGTTTTAGCTGAAAGTTAATAACAGTCTAATAGTAGCAGCTGGATTCATAGACTGTATGATGTGAAGTTGGACATTTTAACCCGGGAACCTGCAGGGACTGACCCACTGTTGGAGCATCAATTGGACATTGAATGAAGTGCACATTAGAGGAAATGCAGTTTCTGGCGATTCCCACTGGATTCATTTTTCAGCCCTTCAGGTTGTTGCTTGATCAGAACCTCACTGTGAGTAAGCTTTCAAGCCACAGCAATGGCAGGATTTAATTTCATTCAAATGTTCCAAGCACAGAGAGATAACATGAAAATAAAGGCAAAGAACAAAGTGAGTTCAGGTTTGCACGTTTGCTTTCAGCATTGTCTTAAATATCTGTACAAACAAAAGAAGGGATAACTTCTTTTATTTACTCCGAACTGATGAAAATGTGACGTTGATCTGTGAGCTATGCAAATGCGCGGAGAGCTGCACCCTCTGAGGATTACTGTTTGGTGTTTGCATATTTAATCTCCTCCTGTCTGTTTGCCGTCTTTCCCTGTATGCTCAAGTGTCAAAAGCGGGAGCGGGAGAACACAAAGAGGAGCCTCCCTGCAGTGAAGTGCAGCAGATGTGTTCACTGGGACGAGTGATGCGAACGGATCCATACGCTGACGGATTATTAGCAGACACAGGAAGCTGTGTGAGAAACATGATTCATGCTTCACTTTCATGTCTGACTTGTTTCATGGTCAATACATAAAAGGAAATAATGATTGCATATGATGAAGTATATTTGATTTCCAGGAGTTATCCTGTTTTGTATACTCGAGCTGAATATAAAAGTGAGAATATCGTGGTTTCCAACATTAACATTGAGACACCAAAACAATGAACATGTCAACATGGACCAAAATCTCAGAGCACTGTTTCCAGCACCTTCCTGAATTTGTGCCATGAAGAATTAAAGCAGCTCAGAAGGCTAAAGAAGGTCAAGCATATTGTGAGACTAGTGTACATAATAATGTGCCTGGTGAGTGTATTTTTGAGCTTCTAAAACAGGGGTGTCAAACTCATTCTGCACTGTGGGCCACATGCAGCTCACTTTAGTCTTCAGTGGGCCGGAACAGAGAAACCTCCTTTCTGTCTGTACACAAGTTCAACTGCATATTGAATCCCGCAGATGTCTTAATATAGGAATAAAGCTGTATATAATGTTTTTATACGACAGTCATCTGTCAGCACCACTGTCTGAGCTTACATTGTAAGAAATTTGTAAAACTACAGAAAACGTTCTGGTAGTTTTTTGTCCAGACTGTCCTGTAATTATAGAAACAGAAAATGTCCTTTTTTAAATTTTTGTTTTACTTTGAAGCCATCGTAAAAAAAAATTTCTATAGTTGTGACAAAATAGGGATTCCATAATCCAGCGGGCCGGATCAGAGTCTTTGAGGGGCCGCTTCTGGCCCCCGGGCCTTATGTTTGACACCTCAAAGCAGGAAGAAAGCAAACAACACAGCAGCAGAAACACCTCTGATCAGCTGTGAGCATGGTGGTGGAGTCAAATGTGAGGATATCTGTCCCACAGCTAAAGCTTGGACCAAGCAGGCTCTGCAGCAGGACGATGATCCTGAGCACAGCAGCAAATCTCCAACAGAAAAGCTGAAAAAGAAAAGAATCGAGGTCCTGCAAAGCCCCAGAGTCCAGACCTCAGCCTGACCGAGGAGATTTTACAGGCTGCCGAATGATAGAGTGGACTCAGTGTCAGACAGCTGCAGAGTCGTGTGAAGTTTCTTTCTCAGAGGACTGTACAGTGCTGTCTACATTTTACTGTCATGTGTGACAAATGAATGTTGTGCTGTGGAAATCCCTGTTTTATATATGACTAGTCAATCTGAGCTAACCAGTTTATATCCATGCTCATTTTAATGACTGCTAATGCTCATGTCATTTACAGCTATTCATTTGATCCCTTCCAAAACCCAAAAACCTGCTTGCTGTTTGGTTCCAGATAAAATAATGACGAGCAAACCCTCGCACAACAAAATTCTAGACGAGGCAAAAATGCTGAATGAAGGCACCATTAACGGTTGCCTTTGTGTTTGGATCACTCACGGTTTCTTGCCCAGTCTGGGTCTGCGACTGTGAATGCATCAGGAGCCTCAATGTCATAGCCGAGGCAAAAAAAGTGTGTGTGAGGCAAGTAGTAAGATCAACTTTGCGTGCTCAATTGGAGCAGAAAAACATTACATAAGTACCAATCCTGAGGCACGTGAGTGTGCTGATCCCTGGACCTCTGTTCACCCCACTGTGGAGGTAGGCTGGCAGGAGCTCCGGACTAATTCCTGACCCTATGTCAACTTTTAATGCTTTTAATTTAAATTACGCCTCTACAACTACAGTTCATAGGACACACACACACACACCCCCCACCCGTGATCCCCCACCCCCAGAATCAAGCAGCTGTCCTCCAAAGTTCCTGTTAGGATGTTGGAGGGTTGACGGTGCAGGTCTAAATTATTGTGCATTACCCAACACATAGTGGTTTGTGTTCAGTTTGAAAACAAATGTGGTTCAGATAAAGTGGCATGACTGAGTCCTCTGGGTCCCTTTACTCGTCATCATCAAGGAGCCCAAATTCTCAGAGTCTGTCCAGGTGTTTGTGGGTTTAAATGAGTCAGTTTTCAGTCATTTTATATTAAATTCTCTGGTTTGAGATTCTCCGCAGTGTCAAACTCGCCTATCATGAGCTTACACACATGGAAAGAGATGCAAGGCTCAGTAACAACAACAGAGAATATTCACAGGACAATATCTGTACCTGCAGCTCAACTTCGATATGCCTGAGCTAAGAAGAGCTCGTGCTTGCTTGCACGCCCACCGGACAACAGCAGCACTAATCTCCGTTTGATTTGAAAGTCATGACCTCCAAATGCAAAGTAAGTACATAATAGTATTGGAGTAAAAAAAAAAAAAAGTACAAATCATGCCTCTAAAATCGGGTGGAAAGCAAAGAGTAGAATCACAAAGGGAATACGTGCGGATCAGTAAGTGTTGTGTTGTCCTTTAAAGCGTCTCTGACCCAGAACTGCGCACAAGCATGTGGACTTAAACTCCGAGGCATCTGGCGCCAAGAAGCCTGTAAACCTACTTCACCTCTGAAGTCTGCGACCCACATGACCGAGGCAGAAAAACAAATGCAGTGAAGCATCTCCGGGAGACAAGTTTCTCATTTAAGAAAAATAATAAAAAAGAGAGGATGAGGAGGAGGAGGAGGAGCAGGAGAAGAGCTTACCAGTAGAGTAGAGACAACCCATCGAACCGCTCAGCGTCCTGGGGAAGGAATGGCATCGCACGATGGCCCCAGACAAAAAAATTAAGATCTCTCTCTCACACAGACGCAAAGAAGAAAAAAAACGGGAGTGAGACGGCAGCGGGTGGTTGAGAGGAGGAGACGGGATGAGAAGAGACGGCGGTGGTGGTTCAAACCAGGTCGATGTGTGACCGTGCAGAGAGGAGAGGAATAGAAATCCGCCTAGACAGGGAGACACACGCTTACCTTTACTCACTAATCCGGGCTGATACCCGTCCCTCTCACACACACACACACACACACACACACACAGACACACACCAAACTTTAAACTTTAAAAGCTGTGTTTCCCTCAGCTGCAGGATGAGCGCGTTAAAAACACGGAAAGGAGATTAAATGTGTTCAAATGGAGCCTCTGCGGGGAAAGATCACCTGTAAGGCAGGCCGGAAGTGAAACTCACATTTAACCTTCTGAGACTCTTCACTGGTTAAGAATAAATTTGGTTCATATGTTATCAAAGACTATCTACACCAGGGGTGTCAAAGTCGTTTTGCACTGCGGGCCACATGCAGCTCACTGGCCAGACCGGCGATACCTCTTTATGTGTCTGTGCAGAAGTTCAACTGCACACTGAATCCCGGAGATATCTTAATATGAGAAAAAAGTGCAATTACAACAGTATGTAATTCTTTTTATACAACAGAGAAATCTGTCAGCAACACTCTGAGCTTAAACTGTAAGAAATGTGCAAAATTACAGAAAATGTTCTGGTAGCTCTTTGTTCAGACTGTCCTATAATTAAAGAAACAGTCCTTTTGAAAATGTATTTTTTTCTGTGAAGCCATTGTAAAAAAAAACTTCTATAGTAGTGAAAAAACATGAGGTTTCCATCATTTTATTGTCTATTAAACACTTTGGTGTTGTATGAAGGGCCATGGGAGATTTCTTTGACAGGAACAAAATCTTTTGAAAGTGCAGTTAATTCCAAATTTTATGCCCTCCTTTACATTTTCTGAAGCAGTTCAGCGGGCCAGATTGGAGTCTTTCGCGGGCTCGTTCTGGCCCCCGGGCCTTATGTTTGACACCTCTGATCTACACCATTACACCTGGCATTTACAGTATGCCCAGAACTTGGTAACCTTAGCTTCCAAGCTCAGCTATCATTCAGGACACATTCATGCTATCAGCAGTGCTGGAAGAAAAGATTTATTTGTCACATACATGCAGTGAAATTCTGTCTCTGCATTTAACCCATTACACATGTAGTACACACAGCACAATGTGGAGCAGGGGGCAGCTGAAAGCTCAGGGGCCCACAGTGACGCCAGTCCAGGGATTCGAACCAGGATCCGTTCAGTGAACCCTCTTCTTATCCTCTAGGCCAGGGATACTCAATCCAGGTCTTCGAGGGCCGGTGTCCTGCATCTTTTGGATGCAACCCTGCTTAAACACACCTGAGTCAAACAATTAAGTCATTAGCAGGACTGTGGAGAACTTAACTGCATACTGAGGAGTTGATTCAGCCATTTGATTCAGGTGTGTTGCAGCAGGGTTGCATCCAAAAGCTGCAGGACACCGGCCCTCGCGGACCTGAATTGAGGACCCCTGCTCTAGGCCACCACTCCCCTAGCTGTTGCACATCAAGCTAAAGTATTAAAGAGTGTTTATTGTCTTGTTTCCAGCTCTGTGTCTGCAATGTTGAACTCCATACTCCCCATCATCCACCGCCCATAAAATCCTCACATGCCTCATAGCAGCACCTCCAGTTTAGATTGAGTGTTTGAGCTCTTTTCTCTTTAAGGCTAAAACTTCCCTAAAACCTCTGGAAGATCCTTGACCTCCTCATGTGATGCTGTAAGAAGTGACTCAGTGACTGCTTTGAGGATAACTGTTAAAATGACATTAACCACATCATCAGGTGGAGCTCTTACAGCTCTAAGGAGCTCTCATCAATGAGAGTGATATGCATATGCTGCTAAGCCGTATTTGAGGAGTGTTATGTTACCCATACTTAAGGTTATGTTTGTGTGCACATAGATCAACACTGTGGAACTCCTGTGTTTAGATCAGTGGCCTCTCCTGTAGGACCTGTGATGCATCTGACCAGTGCTGAGTTCATGTGCAGGTCAGTGGAGCAGTGAAGCAGAGTGTTTATGTTGACTGTGCTGAGAGCAGAGGAATGTTGGTGGTCCAAGTTTGTGCTTACAGTGTCTAGAAGTGTTAGGCAAGCATGTTCGACCCCGTGTTTAAGCAAACTGGAGTGGGTCGATGATGTCATCAGGTCACTCAAAGAACAGATGTCAGTGCTGCTGGTCTGTAATTTTTGTGATTTTAGGTATAGGAACGCATGTGGAACAAAGCCAGAGTGGACTGAATTGTAGTTACAGTTCAGATTGGTTATGAACTCCATAATGTCCAGTGTCATGTTAGGCTGCCTCTTAGGAGTGGAAACAGCGATTTGAGAGCTTTCAGATAAAGCCTGAGTCTTATTTAGTTGCCTGTGTAATAAAGTATTTTCAGTTCTGCCGGCATGGACCTGATCTTTCAGGGTTTCTTCGTTTGATTTGGAGTAGTCAGTTAGTATTTCTTGTCGAATTCATAAATATTTAGCTCCATTAGATATAAATAAACTCTATTAGTCATCTCTGTGAGTCAGAGGAAATTTTATCCAGAAGAATATTTTTTAGAAAAACTCCACACCTGTGTGGAGTTTGGCAATCTGGAGCTCTGCAACACTCTGCAGAAACAACGGAAATACCGAGATGTCAACACTTTCTCTTCTTTCATCATGTTTGTCCCCACAAAAGGAAACATTTCATAAGTCCAGTACCAGTTTCACCCTCACGGCCTCAGCAATGGCACATCAAAGGCAGCGGCTGGCGAGAATATCAGTAAATGTGATGACGTCTGACACAAGAACAAGCGAGCTAAAACCACCGCGGTCTGCTCATTACCTGCTTCCATGGTAACAAAACAAATTATTAACAAACCTGCACTGTTTATGAGTACAAATTCAAGAAAGTGTGTGGCCACACTGATAAAACTCACCTATAAAGAAACCTTTTTTTTATTATTATGAGGTGTGTTTGTGTGTATGTGTGAAGCTGATATGGTGGATCCCAGAGAACAATAAAGAGCAGTAAAGCCATAAAACAGGCTGTAAAGTTTTAAGTGATTAAGGTATCCGGAAAATCACAATGGAAATATTTAATTAAATATTGACTCAAATGTTGCTGTTCAGTAGAAGATTCATGTTGTAATTCCTGCTGTTGGCTGCACTTTTGCCTGTTTCTGAATTCAGGCTGAGTAGCCGCCCCTTTGTGAAGTGTGTTGTGAAATGTTTTTTCCTGACTTCACGCACATTTGCAATCTGGACTGTACGAGTCTGTGTGTGGTGATCGGCTGATGAGGAACTTCCTCCCACAGGTGACATAAATACCCTGACAAAGGTCATTCATCCTCAAGCACTTTATGAATGAAAGGCTTCTGTTTTGACTGGTGAGTACAGGATGAATCTAATCTCATCGGAGTCTCCGTATCAGATGTGGAAACTTACACAGTCCTGTTTCTGTATTTTCATTATAAACTCTTTATATGTGAAAACTGGTTTAGAAATATTTAATTCCATGTATGTTTTTAAAAATATCTTTAACCCGATACACTTAGAAAAGATTTATTTTTACTGATGGCTGTGATATTATGATAGAGTCTGTTTTATTTCAGTTCTGTACCTCAGCTTCAGTTGTAACCTAGCATAAAAACATCATGTTAAATAAATCATAGGGCATAATAACATCATCATCATTTCAGATTGTGTTTCGATGCCTCAGCAGAAGCCTTGTGAAAAGTGATTCACGTTGTCTTTGCTAAACATCAAAAGTTCTATCTTTCTGAACAGATTCCTTCCAGCAGAAAAAAAGGAAGACGGTTAAAAGAGGAAGCTTCAGATTGCAAAAGTTTGGAAACTTTCCTTGGTGTGGTCACACAGACGAACCCCCCGACCCCCGATTCAACCACTTAAAAATAGTCCTCACAAGACGTTCAGGGTTATTCTGTCTGAGTTACTGAGTTACATCCACTAAAATGATCTCAGAGCCAAACTTCACAACCCCGTCTCCCGGTGGCGGCTGCCCACCTGTTGGTATTCAACTAGAAGGCGTCATCCTGCCACCGGTCCTCACCATTGATGTCATTCTGGGGCTGGTGGGAAACCTGGTTGCCCTGTGGATCTTCTGCTTCAAACTGAAGGCATGGAACCCCAACACCCTCTTCCTCTTCAACCTGGTTATTGCAGACTTCCTTGCTTTAGTGAGTCTGCCGCTGAGGATCGACGCCTTGCTCAGGGGCCACTGGGTGTTTGGAGATGGCATGTGTCGAATCAACCTGTTCCTGATGTTTTCAAACCGCACAGCGAGCATCGCACTCATGACTGTGGTGGCAATTTATCGCTACTTTAAGGTGAGTGAATCCTTCTGATAATGACTGTGTAAAACTGCTTAACATACCAAACTTTTTTGTTAAGCCTCGGTGGGCCATATTCCCAGGATACAGAACAATGCTAGACCTTAAATACATGACTGGTTTTATAGTATTTTTGAAGTCATGATTACCCACCCAAGGAATCTGTGTGGGGTATTTCTATTAAGGTGACACGGATCATTTTTATCACATTATCCAAATAATGCCAGTTCAAAGCTGCTGCTGTTTTAGTAAGTAGTGGGGTCAAATATAAAACCTGAGGGTGAATACAGAGGCATCCAAGAGATGCCTTACCCAAGCACCTCCCAAAGGATACCCCGAGGGACGCTTCAAATGACTTCTCCGAGTCCACAAAACACATGTAGACTGGATGGGCAAACTCTCACGCACACTCGAATATCCTTGAGAGGATAAAGAGTTGGTCCAGTGTTCTGTGACCAGGACTAAAACTGCCTTGTTCCATTCAGCTAATGGATGGACCCTCCTTTCCAGTACCCTGTCTTACATCTTCCCAGGAAGGCTGAGGAATGTGACCCCAACCAGTCTACCACCTCAATGTGGCATTGCTGTAGCTCAGGAGGCAGAGCAGATCCCCAACTAATCGGAAAGTTGGTGGTTCAATCCTTGGCTGCTCTAGTCTGCATGCCAAAGTATCCTTGGGCAAGATACTGAACCCCAAATTGCTCTCCAATGCAATTGTCGGAGTATGATTGTGTGTGAATAGCCGATAGAAAGCACTTAGGCGTAGAAAGAAGTGGTTGTATGAATAAACGTGAATGAGGCATATTTTATAAGCACTTTGAGTGCTCAAAGTAGAGTACAAAAGCGTTATATAAGAACCAGTCCATTTACCATTTACCCAGTCTGCCAGTCCAATGGCACCACCCTCGACCTCCATGCGACATTGCAGTGATTGTGTCAATCAAGACAACCCTACAACATCCAAAGGCTTCAGAAACTCAGGGCAAATCTCAGCAGGGATTAAGGAGGTCCTTGAAGTATTCCTTCTACTGCCTCACTTGAAGTAAGCTGCGCTCCACCATGTGAGTAGAGCACCGCTTTGCCTCTCCTGAGTTGCCTTACAGCCATACAGCTGCAGCTCTGATGACATGACCACAAAATCGATCATTGACCTGTGGCCTAGGGTGTCCTGGTGCCGTGTGCACTTATTTTTGAACATGGTGTTCATTATGGGCAAACCTTGGTTTGCAGTCTTCCAACACCATTCGGGTTCAGATCAGGCAGCCGATGTTCTCAATCACACCCCTCCACGTCTCACTGTCGTTGCCCACATGAGCATTGAAGTCTCCCTGTAGGACAATGGACAGCAGATGGAGCACCCTCGAGCAAAATTTTGTATGTAAGGAAAAGAATTTAAAATTTTATTCTGGATTTAACAGGGAGCCAATGAAGAAAAGCCAATATAGTAGAAATATGCTTTCGCTTTCTAGTACCTGTCAGCACTCTGGTTATATTCTATTGTATTGTATCATCAATGTTGTCTTGTTACAGGTGGTCCATCCTCACCACCGCTTCAACCGCATGACCAAGCGACATGCAGTGTTTGTGTCGGTGTTTGTCTGGATGCTGGTGATCACCCCCCGGGTTCCCATGCTGGCTTACAACCACATCAAGGGCAGTGACAACAAAACCCAGTGCTTCTTCTTCACATCTTACAAAGAGGCATCGCGGGCTATCATCATCCTGGTAGGCATGCACCGCATCCTCACCGTGATGGAGTTCATCCTCCCCATGGCCATGCTGCTGTTCTGCTCCATCCGGATCGCAAGGTTCCTGAGGAATCGACAGATGGGCAAACCTGGCAAGATGCGCAAGGCAATGCGAGTGTGTGCTGCCATCGTCATGGTATTCATGGTGTGCTTCCTACCTACCACAGTGACAACCATCGGGGTATGGGTCATCCGCTCGTACCGCCCGTGGGACTGTGCTGCCTTCTACACGTTCACCCAGCTCACTATTGTGTCTCTGGGCTTGAACTTCTTGAACTCAGCCCTGGATCCCATTGTTTACATCTTCTCCAGCTCCATGTTCAGGAAGGCCCTGGTAGGTGCACTGCCGCATGTATTGCGCTGTGGGCAGGCTGCTGAGGAAAGCACATCTTCTTCGGGAACTCAGTCGAGCAACCAGGAGGAGATGAAAGCCATGAGGGCTGACAGAAAAAGTGAGGCTTCATAGTTAGCTGCTCCTCAATAATAATGACTGGAGCAAAGAGTGAAACACCTTATTCCTGCTTTCATTATCTTCATTTTGGTATCACTTTGCATAAATGTACACTTTTTGGCTTTTTTTTTTTGATTAATCTGAAAATCTGTTGCGTCTCCATGTAAATTTCTTATTTATTTCAAACTTGTATGACTGCATATATTTTCTCTGTGGAGCTTTTCAAACCTGTTTCACACACAGCTGAAGGGTCATCATCCTGTCTTGTGTTTATTTTTATACAATTTTTTAATGCTTTCTCATTTTGATATTGAATAATAGAAATAAAAAAAATTCTACAGTTTTATTTGGATGTTAGCACTAATTAGCAGGTGCTTGTGGATTATGCGGGTAAAGTCTATGGATGCAATTTATAATCAGGCTAGCTAGGGTCAGCTGATAGTTTCGCTTTTTCAAATGTCACTTCTGGTCCCAAAAAGCCAACAAGAAGCCAAATTACATGCAAAGTGAAATCATGGCTTTTTAATAATGACCCAAAGAGACACTGGCAGGTGTTTTGTGACAGTAATATTGTGAACATTTGGTGGTGAAGTAACTATTTCAAGGTTCAAATGCTCCTTCAGCCAAACAAACAGAGGCATCACTAAAAGTTAAAAACTAGTGTCCAGATGTTCACATACTTCCTTCCTACTGCATCTTTAGGGTGGAAGTCTGAAGCTCTGTCCATCATCTGAGAGCCACCTGCATACCCACCTGAATGGAGAAAAGTTTCACACCAACCATCAGCAGCTCTTTTAGAGAGCCCTTGGGGTGGCTGTAGTTCAGGAGGTAGAGCAGATCACCTCCAAATCGGAAGGTTGGCAGCTCGATTCCTGGCTGCTCTGGCTTACAAACTATCCTTGGGCAAGATACTGAATCTCGAGCTGCTCTCTGACGCAAGCGTTAGAGTGTGAATGTCAGATATAAAGCATTTAGCTTAGTTACACATGGAAGTGCTTGTATGAATAAATGCAAAATGTGTTGCAGAAAGTACTTTGAGTGCTTAGAAAAGTGCTATATAAGAACGAGTCTGTTTACTTTTAGGCCAAATATTAAGCTGTCAAAAAAAGTCCAAACAGTTCAATGTAAGTCACTTTTATTTATACAACTCCAAATCACAACAAACGCTCAGCTCAAGGCGCTTTTAGACCAAGTTATTATTAATGATCAATAACAGTGAAATTCACTTTGGCCTTAGAAAAACATTTAGAAAAATCCAGAGTTGAGAGGTCGTGATGAAAGAACTCTGTAAAAATCAATCCCCAAAAGCTGGGCCAGAAAAATCCCTGCTGCTTACGTTCAGCATTACTCGATGTGCTGAGGTGTCTGTCGCTAATCTTAGTTTATCTCCTCTGTGATTCATTTGAGTGAAAGGACGAAAGGCAACTAATGTTCCACAACAAAAGTGTCCAACTGAATCCTGCAGTATTTGTTTAATTATAGGTACAAAAAGTGTATATGGAGAGAATTAATTAGAGTTCAGTCTGAAATGACAATGGAAACAGCTCACCCCCAATGTGTGTGTGTGTGTGTGTGTGCGTGTGTGTGCGTGTGTGTGTGTGTGTTAAAGTCCTGACATCTTTCCTGGTTTTCTTAAGACTGATGATGAATAAATAAAAAAGTACATCAATAACATGATTTATACAGTAAAGGGTTAGATGCACACACATTTTGTGGCCCAGAAAGAAGCTCTCTGGGGCCCAAAACTGGAAACGGAAGAGGGAGAAGGATAAAAAAACCCAAACCTGGCAGTGATAAGTTTAATTATCTTCACTCAATATAACACTACAATGCTGCTGTGATGTATCTGATGAGTCTGATCAGATCAGAATCAGAGATACTTTATTGATCCCAGAGGGAAATTTCTGTTGTTACAGCTGCAACCGTTTTGTATAAATTAGTAAGACCAAAACAGAACAAAACAAAACAAGGCCAAAACAAAAATAAATAAATAAAAATAAAACACACAGGTATATAGAATATAAAAACTACAGAGAGTCTTGTGAGTGCAGTGGCTGTGACAGCAATATACATCTGGACTTACATAATAAATAAATGTCGTTATATATATTTACAATGTATATGGACAGTATGACAGATGCAGCATCCTTACATTACAATTTTATGTTTTTCTATGTGGTTTGACTGCTGTGCTTTTAAAACATACTGAGCACAAAGTTCATGTCATTCAGCTGTGAGGAAGAAGAGAGACAAAGAATCAAGACAGACAGGAAGTTTGTACCTTAAACACTTTCTTTGGTTTGTGATTGAGCTGCTGTGATCAGTTTCCTGAGTTGAAAATCAAAGATTCATGAATCTATGAATTTTGTTCAGTTTTACATCTCTATCTGTTGCCATTATGGTATGTTATAAAATTAATGTATAACACAGACAATTATTCATCATTCAAGTATTTTATATCCACATATTCCTAAGATGGCCTTTCAGTACAGACCCTATTCTAATGTTTTCTGGGAGAAAAAAGAGGCAAAATATGAGGAAAACATCTGGAAACATCTTTGTTTTTGACTCTCTGGAACAATAGATTTCTTATGCATGTACAGTATTTGGTTATTGTAAAAACAGTTTATATTATAAGGTGAAGGCTTTTAATAATACAGAGAAACTCAGTGTGAACTTCAGCAGGTCATTAACAATGATTCCTGCCATGTAATGGTAAACGGACTTGTTCTTCTATTCTACTTGAATCAAAATAACATACAATGGTGAGTGTTTGGTTGATGGTAGGGACGTCAACATCTCTATTTTGTTTTCTGCCTCCCTCTAGTGTCTGGTTGTGAAAAGTGTTCACATGACATCAGTGAGGCCTCGTCTCCTCCTGTTTACAGTGACTGTGTGAAGGAAGCTGACAAAACTACAAATTACTATTGTTTTTTTTATTGTTTTTTTTTTATTAATACAGTACATCAATCTACAATAATTCATATGAAAATGGGATATTATAAAAAGTGAGCAGGTTATTATTTTTCCCTCTTTGAGTAAATCTGTGTAGTAAAAACCTCACATTTACTGTGGCATACTTTTTGCAAAGCAAATGCAACTGCTGTGAGTTTTTGTAAGAAACTCAATATTCGTTGTGGACAAACTGTGGTTTGCACAGAACTCCAATAACAAAATACCACACGGGTTCAGATAAGTCAGGCTGGTCCTCCCAGTCACTCCAGGTCTGTCACTGCCCAAATGAGCGTTGAAGTCTCCCAGTCGGAAGACTCCAGAAATCCTGGGTCCTCCGTCATTTGGTGCAAACAACAGGACCCGTTCCCCGGCCCAAAGAGTCATTTTATGTCCTGCACTTCCTCGTTAATCTTGATGCGGTCCGTCAGGACGTTGAAAGGATCGGCGAGAAAAAGACAACAAAAGCCGCTTTAATTTATAATCTGGCGGTTAATGTTGACCGTAACCACAACTGTACAGGCAGGAATGAACCTGGCTGACTGTCTCACTCTCACTTACCATCACTATACCAATCGATAGGCACACACACTCACACAGCTCGAGCTTTTATTTTATTTTATTTAAATATAACACAAATTGTAGGGTCTTTACCTTACAATATAGTCACCTTTATGTGACTGTTGTGATCTGAATTAATGTTTGCATTAATAAAGCTAACCTGACCACTTACTGATCAGTGACATGCAGTGAGGGGAGGCAGGTGAGGCTGTGCCTCACCTGTCATCATGGGAATATAAAATAAAAAAATTAAAATTTGCATTATTTTGCATTATATTTATTCAGTGATTTATATTTTAAAGTTCTTTTTCATTTAACTTCACCATTTTTAGATTTTCACATTTACTGTTCAAATACTAAGAGGCTGTGAGCGGTGAGGCAGAAGCCCGCTGAGCCTCACCATGGATGCGCACTGACTACGCTAACTGTGCTGGCTGCTATGAAGTGAGACCGTATGGCTGTCCCTCTGCATGTCGCTATTAAGTTCAAACACTTTTACTATGTGAACTAAATTTCTATATTTTAGCACCGGAGTATTTGAGCTGGCCGCCATAGTTCATCCGTCTTCGCGCACAGCGCCAGCATGTATCACCTGACTAAAGAAGCGTCGTGTGATTGGCTGAAGTTTGGTTTGACTTCACACAGCATCGATTGCTCTTGCCTGGGGG
>VOQJ01038587.1:5768-16797 GCA_015052665.1 Apistogramma diplotaenia | reverse complement strand
GGGGGGGGTGGTCCCGGCGGTGTGGGGAAGAGGGGGGGGGGAGTTTAGACAGGTGCCGTGCTGCAGGTTTAATGACCTGAGGTGTGGCTTACTTCCCTTTGCCAATCTGAATCCTTTCCTTGTGCCCAACAGAGTGTGACACAGTTTGAGTGCACGGCTGGTGACAGGTGGGGCCTCGTGACAAACCGAGGCAGAAAGAGAAAGTTTTTGCATTTCCTCAGGCTGCACCTCCACCTGAATGTTAAGTGTCTGAGAAGAGTTCTTACACTGACACGCTGCAGCTGCTCACACGCACATTCAAAACCTGACTAAAGCACTTGCTCACAGGCCTCATACATGACACTTTCACACACACATGTGCTGTGGCAATAGAAGGCATTCAGTGGTCCATGACTGTGTTTTCACAAAGGCTAAACTCAACCACACCATCATCCCAAATCCCATCCCTAGCCTTTGCCTGTTGTGCTCTGAATCCTCACTCCTTGCGGTAACTGGGACCTCAGGCATGCCTCTGATAGCTCCCACAATGCACCAACCCAAATTGCTTTTCACTAACATGGCAAGCCCCCCCTCCCTTCTCTCCTCCCTTGCTTTATTTCTGTGTTTCTTTTTTATTTTGTCCTCATCCCCTCGCCCCCGTTCCTCCTTCCCCCTGCCCCTGCTCCCGTCCAGCAGGGCCCACCTGTCAGCTTGTTTCTTTCAGTCAGTCAGTCATTTTCCCAACATAACTGCTGATGTAAGTGCCTGCGGCTCCCATCCAGATGACTACATAGTGGGAGATGAGCCCTGCGTTCAGCTAATGGTTACAAGTGGTATCAAAACAATATCAAATTGTATTGACGTTGTAGTGATAAATGAAATATGCATCTTACTGTCATCTCGTCTGTTCTCAGAAGCCTTTCATCTCTGGCAGCCTGCCACAGCATTTCTCAAAGGGTGCTTTGTGTGTTTTAGCAAATTGCAAGTGGCATTTTATGCTTTGAATGATGACGCTGGCTGCATCCAGAATACATAAGTGGTCAGTGATTGATTCTCACTGAAATCAGGACGTGCATGTGTGTGTGTGTGTGTTTCATTGATTGGTGGTCAAGTCCATCTAAATCCAACCATCTAAATGATACACAACACTACAACCTGTTTTCCCTCCTTTTTCTGAAAATTTAAAGGAGTCTCGTGCGTCTTTAGCTACATAAGCAAGGAAAAAGCCACAGGCAGGCTGTCAAAAGGGAGAGATTCTTCAACAGGGAACATATATTGACTTAGAAGTGTTCAGTGTGATAATAATGGGCACTAAGCTTGCGCAATTTGATTGGGGGGCGTGAGGGATGTGTAGAGGACATTTATCAGCATGACACAGGACACAATGCTCTTTGTTTGATTGGTTAAATTAGTGGAAGCTCATTTGCTTTCACTGCAAAATCCTTTACAGGGCTTTTTTTTTGTTGTTGTTGTTGTGTTAATTAAGCGAGAGCAGGAATTTTGTATGCCACTTGCATACTGGGTTTTGCAAAGGAGAGAAGAAGATCATTGTTATTCCTCTCTTGCTCCTCAGAGGCATTGTAGTTTGGGGCTTTTTTAAGATTTGCACCAAAGATGAGCTGCTTAAATATATATTTGCTAAAATTAGTTTGGTTTAATTTTCTTCTGACAATTAGCTCCACTGAATACAAATTCTCCAGAGTTTTTCCTCGGTGGAAGCTGGAGGATTGCCAGTGTTTTGCTGGAGGAGGGAACAGGCTTCCTGCAACAACCTGCTGATTTTGTCAGATGATGAGAGAGTTAAGGCTGTGTTAAGGCTGACAATTGCTTTTACTCAGTGTGGGGATAATTTCTGTTGACTTGTGAATTTGCAGTTTTTATGTAAGCCTTTAAAAAAAACTTTCAGAGCAAGAAAAATATTCTCAGTGGGTCTCTTCGGTTAAGTGAGTCCTCTGGTGTTCTTCAGGGAAGCATTTTGTCCTGTGATGTTGATTACGAGTTATTGTGTGCTGCTCTTTTATACTGCATTTTTTTTTTTTGCAGTTAAGCTGGAAAATATGATCAGACAGGAGGATGTTTTTTGAGTTCAAAACAAGCTCAAAAGCGAGGTGGGAAAACCAAGCTCTCAGGATTTTGCAGAGCTGTTGTGGAGTTATTAATAAATAATAAAAAAAATACCATAAATCCCCTGCTGACATTTTATTGGACGTTTGCGCTTTGAAATGGTAAAGTCTACATTTTGCACCACTCACCACTGAGATTCACTTGGCCTGTAGGTTCACACACACACTGCCTGCGTCAGACCTCTAATTAATCAACCACATCAGCCCTCAGATGAGGTGCGGACTCTCAAATATTAACCAGTCTTGTTTCATTTGAGTACATTCAGAGTCTGTTTTTGTTTTGAACCAACATCACACCGTGACACAGAGCAGTACCGTCTCCCGCTTCCTCAAAAAAAAAGCATTAGTCGCCTTTTTCCGTTGCCTGTTTTATGTCATTTACCGTCGCGCTGAAGTTTTGTTTGACCTGATGGCTTTTAGACGCTGGCCTGGCTGAGATGTTCCACCACACAGTTCGGGGTGTGTGCAGCTCTGATTAAAAGCTAACATAAAGTGGTCAAAACTTCGTGACTTGAGTTGTGTAGGACAATTCAGTTTCAGCTTGCGGTTTTCATTGGGGAAAAAAATCCAAAACATCAGCCAACAGGGCATCTTCAAGGATTCGAGGATAGGTTGAGCATATGATCATGCAACTCGTGACCAGCATGCAAAGAGGAAAGGCCGTTGCTTAAATAGGACATGAGTACCACTGTTTTAAGCCCATGAAATGGAGATGTGGTGCAACCATAACTCAAAGTGCTGTAAATCATTGCATCTCTTTTGTAGACATAAAAGAGACCGTCATAAAAGTTTATTAATTATGCAGTTCTCATTCGTCCCCTTGAGGGGATACAGTTTTAAATACAAAAGGTTAAAATGCTTCTGTCTTTTACTTAAGAAAATTAACATCACCACTC
The DNA here is from genome assembly GCA_015052665.1 of Apistogramma diplotaenia. Taxonomy (NCBI): domain Eukaryota; kingdom Metazoa; phylum Chordata; class Actinopteri; order Cichliformes; family Cichlidae; genus Apistogramma; species Apistogramma diplotaenia. The sequence continues at coordinate 13,799 of VOQJ01038587.1, read as the reverse complement.
TTTGTCATTGCATCATTGGAGGGGATGTTATGAAAATTTATGTGATGCTTTCACTTGGTGACTTTCATTTTGCTTTGCGTGATTTGATCTTTGTAATAATGTGTGTGTGTGTGTGTGTGTGTGTGTGTGTTGTTGTTTTTTTTAAGGAAGCCAAGCTGCGTGAGCTGCTGGACAACAGCACGCTGTCGGGGAAGTTGGAGAACAGGATGCTGACAGTTGTGAGCGGCACTGACATGGTCAATATCACCTACCTGAACTTCATGGCTTTCCAAGAAGAGATTGCAAAGGTAAGAAAAAATCATGCACGCAAACAATAAACAAAAATGAAAATAACTTGTAGGTATGCTTTAAAACTGCTGACAGGTGAAGCGAATAATAACTTTGATTATCTTGTTACAGTGGCATCTGTTAGGCGCTGGGTTATATTAGACACTAACTGAACATTCAGGGTGAGGTTGTGTAGCCATGCTAGCCTGCCTGTGCTGGCCCTGTAAGCATGAAAATTGTACGTTGGAGTAACTGAAGATGACTCGTGTTTTGGCATCATGTGGACAGCCAGGTGGCATGCACCTGGAGAAAAAGATGGCAGCAGGATGCACCATGCTCTGGCCAAATATACCCCACCCCCTGCTTTTAATTTCACTCCTGTAATGGTCTGTTGTATTTGTTGTACCTTCTGCTGGCCTCTTGCCCCGGTCTCATGAAAATGCGAGTCATCGAGACGTCAACCTGAAGGAATAAAGAATAAAATTGGGATCCTGGCATTCATGTCAATACTAATTTTACAAACCCCACCTTCCTAAATATTAGCACCAAGCGCATAGCTCAGTGGCAATGGCAAAGATATATAAATTTTATTTATACAGTACCAAAAAACAACAAACAGTTGCACCAAGGCACTTTATATTAAAGGTTAAAGACCATTCACTAATTTGAGAGAAAACTCAACAATCAAAACGACCCCCTGTGATCAAGCACTTGGCGACAGTGGAAGGGAAGATCTCCCTTTTAACAGCAGAACCAGGCTCAGGGAGCAGCCACTTAAAGCCCACCTGCTTCCATTTCTTTATTCAGGGCCATGGCTAGAACTTTGTTTCTGTGAAACATCATTATTTCATCATAAGTATCATCATCAAATTATCAGCGTACCTACTCTGTATGCATGAACCTCCTTTATTCCTGACACATGGCAGCAGAAACTGAGCACAAACTTCCAGCCTTCAGCAGTTATCAGCGTCAAAGTGCAAATGAGTTCACCGCCGCATTCTCTCCTGACGCTAGGTGTGTGTGTGTGTTTTAAAGTTGCATGTGTGTTTTATTTCCTGCAGGAATGGGCAGAAGAGCTCTTCAACCTGACGTCCAATCTCTTGGTACAGAACATGTCCAGAGAGGCCTGCCTCGAAAAGGCGTACGTCATCGCGCACACACACACACACACACACAAAATGTAAATCCACAGTCCCCCAGATAGATATGAAAATCAGGGCTGCAAGCACAAAAAATGTCATTCATAACAAGCGTCACATTAGGTATGTTCTCTATTTTGCATAAACAGAATAGACGGGAAAACGCAAACGAGAAATTTTAGGTGAAAGAGACAGAAGATTGGGCGCCAGGGTGGCTCAGGGCGTGAGCAGGCGACCATATATGCCGCGTGGCGGTGCAGGCAGCGCAGGTTCGATTCCCGACCTGTCGCCCCCTGCCGCGTGTCTTCCCCGTCTCTCTCCTCCTACCTTCCTGTCTCTCTCCACTTACACAACTATCAATAAAGCCACAAAAAGGCCAAAAAAAAATATCTTAAAAAAAGAAAAGAGACAGAAGATTGACACTAATGTCAAACACCTTCCCACTTTGCTGTGCTCTTTGATGTTGTTGTTTACTTGCAAAAACATATTCTTGGCATCACCTTGCCAGATGTTCTATAAAAAAAATAATAAATCATGCAAAATCATGCAAACATGCAGATTTTACACCCTCACCAAAGCACATTTGTGTTACATTGTTCACATTCTTCACACATGAGTGGAGGAAGTAAGGAGCAGATAAAAGCAGAATTATGGAAACAGCTGGAAAATATGCACCAGTTTATGAAACACCCTGCATGCGTCAGTTGTCTTTTCCCACGGCATATGTGAGTGTGTATCTGTGTGGGGTTGTAGTGTATAACTAATGACATATAATAGGCCACTGACAGAAGTTCCAGGCTGGCATGTTGAAAAAGAAAGGGAGGGAGAGAGAAAAGGGCAAAACAGGAAGCCACTATATTGTCAGATCCAGGGTGTTACATAAATCAGTGATTATGCTTATCAGCGGCTCTACAGCCATGACTGCTTTCATCATCCTTTGCCCTGACGCCACCTCTGATTCTGAGTGAAGCGCATGCAGAGTCAGCTTAAATATGAATGCGAATGCTTTTCTGTGGAAAATATCCTGGACTCTGTTTGGTGACAACTCCCAGCTGTCTGGTGTTTATCAGCGAACAGAAGCCATTAACTCGCACCCCCGAGGAGGCTAATTGACTTATGAGACAATAAAAGTGGTCATCGACCACATAGTGCAGATAGAGTGGGATAGAATTGAATACAGCAGGTCTCACAGTCACGTCTGTTGCTCACAGCAGCAGTTGTGGTACACTGCTTGCTTACAAATAAGGCAATTCTTTGCCATACCGCTGCTGCAGCGTGAGGAGGCTTCCTCCCTGAAGTGATGTTGATGTTTCTCTGCGTGTAGTTAATTCTCATTGCTATCTCTTAAAGCGGCGATGCAGTGCTTGAGGAGCTGTGTAGCTGGGCAGCGTTCGCATCAACAGGAAACGAAACAACATGTTTTCAAATGGCCGTTTCCTTGAAATGAGCGCAATGCACCCCCCTTTGATAACATAGCCCTCAGTCACTAAACATGTTGAGGTTAGAACTGCAGCCTTTACTCTGTGCTGATCCGTGACTAAGTCTGGAAACTTGGGAAGTCAGTAGTTAGGTTTTCATGTCATCCAATGAGAAAAATGAGGAAGACTGTGAAGGAATGAGTAAATCATGGACCTTCTTTAGGATTGGCAAGAGTGGGTGCATAAAGGAGAGAGAATAGTGAGGTAAACAGAAAAGGAGACAGTGAGTAATCTGTTTTGCCTCTTCCCCCTTGTCATAATGAATAATACAAGCATTTCTGAGTCATATGGGAGCATTAAGAAATTCCTCTTTTCTTTCCTTGTTCTGGAGCCTTTCATTCATTCCTTTTTTCTTTTTTTTTTAAGTAAAGCCTCACAGAGTTTTAGTGACAAACTTTTTCTCAAACAAATCCTTTTGTTTATGGCTTCTTAGTCATTTTTAATGAAAAAAAAATGCTAGAGGAAAACAAACAAAAAAACTCTGACCCCCACTGACAATTAAAAGTCTCCAACGAATTAGCCCATGGCAGCCGGCAAGTTCTGTCAAGTGGCCACTGTAATGGATATTAATTATTAGCCAGCAGCCACTTAAAGCCCAGCCTGCAATGACGGCTCCTGTTGCAGCCAAGCTATTTATAGGCCAGGTTACACGCTGCCTGTGTGTTGCTGCTGCACCGCTCTGCGCTGCCAGCTTTCAAGACTCCCAGGGATTAGCGCACAGTTCTGACCTCTCGCGTAAACTGAGACAGATGCAGCCGCGGTATGCAGTCAGCCACCAGATATGTGCATTTCATCACTTTAATGTGTGACTCTGCAAACCTGCTCATGGCAGGCGGTTATGTACGTCAGCCGCACATGTCAAGCAAACGCGCACGCATAAATGAAATGTGATCCAGAGAAAATGCTGTTACGAGTTGCTGATGGTGTGTGCCCTGTCCAATGCAGATACACCCGGCTGAAGCTGCAGCTCAACCCTGAGGGAAGAATCCCCGTCAAGAAGTAAGTCTGTGTGACTCACACACCCCCCCCCCCAACACAATTCTGCTCTTCTGATCAATGGATCGTTTCCCCTGCCTTTTCTCTTTGCTCCAAACATGCAGACGCTTAAAAACACGCATACCTGTATGTGTACATTCATTCTTATTCTTTCTATCAACAGTTTTCATTTATCTTTACATTTACAGTTTGTATGAAAGCAGCATGCCCTGGGCAAGCCTTTTTTTTCTTTAAATATCATTATCTGAATGTGTCAGTTTGTGATTTATGTGAGAATTTAGTTTCCTGCATTTCACTCCGAATTCCATTTATCTGGAAGTTTGTCATCACCTCATTGAAAATCCACCTCTCTCCGTCTCCATTAGTCAAGTTGAGCTTTCAGGCAGGCAGCGGTGAACTTGCGCGATAACCTCCCTCCGAGCCGCGGAGGAAAGCAGTGGGTGTCAACGCAGAGAGGCAGAGAGACACTCCTTGCTGTTTAGGGAATTAACCTCCTAACTAGGAAGACATGCCAGTTTGACTAATGTCAGCTTGATGCTGCTCTTCCACTGAGCATACAGTTAGTGCTCATGCATCAGCACGGGCATAGCTCTGCAAGTACTGTAATTAAGGCTATGGCTAACAGAACCAGACCTAAATATCCTGCAGTAGCTGCAGTGACACTAGAGTTCACCATAAATCACTTTTATTGTCTATCTACACTAGAACAAAACAGATGACAGTAGCTGGACCACACAGATGGCTGCCAGCAGTGTTCGGTGTGTTTTTCCAGAGTTAAATGAACCAAGACAGTGACGATGTGATTCTTTGAGATCATATTGAGTTATTTACATGCATGAATCGCAGAGAAACATTAGATCTGCATGCCGTTTATTTATATATGCAAGAAAAAAGATGCTTGGAGTGATTTTGAAAACGACAACATTGCCGGGAAGCTTTAATGTATTTCATCGTCTTTGTTGGTGCTTATACGGTATCATCTTCATAACGCCTCTACTTTTTTATGCGCGTACATGGCGCTCGCCACGGAGAACTTTAATGTGTGTAATTCACTCTAAGCGGTATTAAAACAAGCTGTTTTCCTGCATTTTATATGTGAATATTAAAAGTTTACTGACAGCGAAAATTTGAAAACACACTTATTTCGCTCAGTCCACCCATCTGTGTATGAGTCGAAACATATTAGATTCACCTCTCATTGAATGAGAATGTAATGCTGCTGCATTACGGCACAGCTCAGTGCTCCAAATATGTTGAATCAGCATCTTTTGAAGCGTTTCTGCAAAAACAGAAATTTACTGTATGACCTTTTATGAACGCAGCATTCATTGCAAGGCTGTCAGGCTGCATTAGTTCAAGCTAGGTGTCCTCGCTTCTGTCTCTCCCTTCTTATATTGCATTTCTTTTTTCCATATAGGTATTATCTGTATCTAATATTTGTCTTTAGTGTAGCCTCTCAGTTTTAGTTTGCTTTTTTTCTCCACTCCCTCCAATGCTGTTGCTGCAAAATGACATTTTCACAGAACGCCCTTAATATGTGTCAGTAAAGCGCTATGATGAATTCAGCCGTGTGACACAGAGCCTTTAAAGGAGTGAAAACTTCCCTCTGTGTGTGGCATTTTCTGTGATTACTCATAACAGCATGTTTTTGTCTCCCTACAGTATCTTCAGGATGTTCTCGGCAGACAGGAAACGAGTGGAGACAGCGTTGGAAAGCTGTAACCTCCCTTCTGGCAGAGTGAGACTCCAAAATACTGAAGCGCCCTCTCTTTTTTTATATTACTGTCTCTTCATATTTCCTCCATCCCTGAACTGGCTTCCGTCTCCATCTCATCCTGTCTCTTTTATGTACAGTCTCTTTCATCTTCTCCATGCATCCATCCATCCATAAGTTTCTACTCTAACTGTTCAGCTCATTTTCTATTCTCCTAAAACAAAAACTGAGTGCTGCTTTGCTCAGTTTGCTTGAAGTCTTATTTTCTGGATGTGTGCACGGCTCCCCCCTCAAAATAGATTTAGCCTTGGTTGTAATGCAACAAATAGACCCAGCAGGATGACAGAAGCTGTTTTATCTCTACCTCTTTTAGATTTCACTAGAGAGAAGCTGCACCCTAACGCACAGCGGTGCAAACGTTGCTCTGTAATCCAACAGTAGCAAGCAATTTGCATCCTGAGAAGTGGGAAACTGTTGTTTAGTGCTGCTCTGAGCGCTGAAAACGCTGAAATGTTGGACAAACACATCATAGCTTTAATCAAAATTGGGTCACGCCACTTTCAGATGTACAGTAGTTACTCATAGAACATGTTTACATTTAAATTACTCAAAAATCAAGCACAAAGGCTCCCGTCAGGGGGTTGCTTCCTGTTAAAAGGGAGTTTTTCGTTCCCACTGTCACCAAGTCCTTGCTCAGAGGGGGTCGTTTTGACTGTTGGGTAGAGTCTTTACCTTGCAATATAAAGCACCCTGTGGCTACTCTTGTTGTGATCTGGCGCTAAATAAATTAAATTGGATTTAATTTAAATTAAGTCTGTAGATGAAGCAACAGCATTTTGAGCTCCTCAAATGTGTTTTCCTTTTTGAATCAAAATATTTTCAATGCAAATGAAATGTATTTTGCATAGTGAGTTGAGTCAAAATGGTACATATCGCACCTGGCACAAAGTACAGATGTTCTGTGCGCATACGTGTGGGATTTTCTTTCTTCTGTTGCTCCAGTTTTCTTATAGAAAACAGCTGATTGAAAATACTGTCAGATGTAGTCAAAATGCAATAAAATAGCCACGGACAATGCAAATATAATCTGATGTTAAACGTAATCTCAGCTGATTGTAGCTGCTTATTATTTTCAGTCTGAAAACCGAATTGTAGCCAACTCTGGCTACAATCAATGGCTTCTCAATACGAATGAAATTAATTTATATATACACACAGGAATACAAACACCCACTGACAGAACAAGCTATACATAATTAGCACAGGGAGTGAGAGCAGGAGGCAAAAAAAAACACAGTTGCTGTATGAAGGTCTGCCGGGATTTGCTGTTATTCCATTGCACAAGTAATTACAGCTAAATGGTATTGCTGCTAATCCCTCAAATGCACACACTCCCAGGCAAAAGCACATACACAGCCCGGCTCGCACCAGTGTCTTTTGAATGAGTCAGTGAGTTTCAACAGGGCTTGACCTGCATCCCTCCTCCTTCTGTGCGCCATCTCCTCCACCTCCCTCCCTCCCTCCCTCCCTCCCAGCCTTTTCTAAGACTGTCTTGGTTCTGCTCTGTTTCTTGTTGGCACAATGCTATTCCCTGCTGCTGAGCACGCTGTGTCTTTATCGTACCTGTTCGCCTCTGATAGCTCTATAAGAAGCCCTCGCGATAAGTGCAAATGGCAAGCAGTCATTTGCTGTTTGTTACTTGCATCTCTGTAATTGCTTCAAGAAGGCCAGCTATGAGATGTCAGGCGGATTGAAAGATCAGTGTTTCTTTTAGACATGTGAGTGGTTTGATAGATGTCTTTTTCTCTATCTAGAGAGTCTGCACGACATGAGTCGTATAAGACATATTCATTAGCATGCAGGGCGAGTTTGAAGAGACTCTACTTTATGTACAACTCACTGGTCCCCAGGCAAAAACTACTTGTACTGTACAAACACATTTGTTCTTAAGTGGCATGTACATTTGATTTGAAGCATTGAGACAATGTCTTTAGGACCAAACTAAACAATCATATCCACCTTTTCTGTTTTTAGCATGGCTGTCTATTCCCAAGATGATGCACATATAAAATTGGTTTTCTTTTTGCACATAAGATCACTATCTTACATAGATGAGCAAGCACCTCACAGATAAAGAGGATACCAGTGTGAAGGACTGCCTTCATGTATCATTTCTAGGATCAGTGCGTGAAACTAGAAATGGAGTTAAACACATTTTTATTTAAGCAATAAAAACACAGTGTCAGTGCACAGTGGCACGCATGAAAAGTCTTCTCCAAAGCAGCTGTCATTGTGAAAAAAGTATATTTTATCCATAATTTTAAATCTACATGTTTCTTTCCCCTTTCAGCTTTTTCACAGTGTCTCCAAACACGACTACCTGCCATTAATTTACCCGTGTTGCTTTTGTCTGCTGCAGAATGACTCCATTCCTCAG